>PEIA01003110.1:0-30150 GCA_003613005.1 Prototheca ciferrii
CGCGCTCGTCTGGAGCAGGGCGCCCCGCGGGGCCGGGGGCTGCTGCGGGGCCGCCGGGGGCTGCTGGCCGGGCAGTCCTTGTCCCTGTTGCGGGGCTGTTGCTCGGTGGTGCGGGTCTTGGACCTCTTCGACGTAGAGGTCGAGCCACGAGAGCATGCCCGGTCGTCCTCCTCTGCTGAGGTTGAGTTGCGAGAGGGGCTTGCGGTCTGCGACGGGTGGGAGGGCCGCGGCCGGCCGGTAGGACCCGTTGGCCCTCGGGGCCCACCTCCAGAGCCTCTGCCTTCCTGCCGGGATGCCCGTGGCGGCTTCGAGGTCTCGTCGGAGTTCCCGGAGCGTTTCGCTCTTGCGCACGACCAGCTGCGTCTCCGCGAGCTCTGGGCGCGCGAGGTCTGGCGTGGCGTCCGTCTCGGTCTGCCTCCGGACGTCGCGATCCGTGACCACGCGCACGCGCGTCTTGAGGTGCGCCTGGCGCGCCTCGCGCTCGCGCGCGAGGCGCTCCTGGGCCTCGCGCTCGAGGCGCGCGCGCAGGTGCGCGGGCACGTCCGAGAGCGTGACCTCGGAGAGGCACGTGGGCTCGTCGGAGCGGCGCACGTACACGAGCATGTAGGCGCTGCTCGCGCGACCCCCGGAGGGCGGCAGGGGCGGGGGGGCCGGGGGCATGCCGCCGCCCATGCCCATGCCCATGCCCATGCCCATGCCCATGCCCTGGCCGAGGGTCTCGGCCGAGGGTCCGGTGCCGTAGGCGTCGCGGAGGACCTCGTCGGCGTCGCAGCGCGTGACGCGCTCGTCGTCAAAGCGCAGCCAGCCGTCGCCGCGCGCGCCGGGACGCACGTACGCGTAGTAGTGCCCGCCGTGCACGCCGCCGGCGTGCACCAGCACCGCCAGCAGGTCGTACAGGTTCCGGACGCTCCGGTCCGCGCCCGGAGACAGCAGCAGATTCTGCTTGGCGCCGGAGGAGGGAGGGGGGGCGGCACCGAGGGGCTTTTGGGCCTGGGGCGCCGGCGCGTCGCTCGGGGGGGGGGCGTTTTCGTCGCCGCCCTGCGGCAGCAGCGGCGCGTCCTGCTCCATGGCGCGCGGCGAGCCTCGCAGCGGCGACGTCCTCGACGACGAGGAGCGAGAGCTCGCGGCCGAGGACCACGACTCGGCCGAGGAGGAAGCGTCAGAAGACGAAGAGGTGGTGGACGAGGCGGAGGAAGAGGCCGAGGAGGCAGAGGAGGAGTCGGACGAGTTGCCAGAGTCGTCCGAGTCGTCGTCCGACGCGTCGTCCGACGTGTCGTCTGCCTCGCGGTCCGAGTCGCCATCACCTCCGTCGCGGTCCGCGCGACGGCCGCCTCCGAGGAGCGTCTGCTCCTCTCCGCCGTCGATCGCGACGAGCGCCGCGTCGCCGGCGGCGGCGCGGCGGCCGCGCGCCTTGCCGCGTCGCTTCTTGGCGGGCGCGTCCTCGGCCGTCGCCGGACGGCGCGGAGCCCGCGCCGACGGCTTGAGCCCCGGGGCGTCGACCGTCTCGGAGCCGACGACGGCACCGGCCGCCAAACCTCCCGCCGGCTCGGCAGGAAGGATGGCCCCGGGAGCGCCGGTGCCGGCGTCGGCGTTGGCGCCCTCGCTCGTCTCGATCGTCTGGCCCTCGATCGCGGCGGAGAGGCCGGCGGTCCCCGGCGCAGAGGCCGGAAGGGCGTTCGTGGACTCGTTCTTTTCCCTCTTCTCCTTCCCCTCTCGCTTGGCGAGTCCGTCGTCGCCGAGCGCAAGCCGTCCCCCGTCGCCCCTCTTGCTCGCCTCCCGCTTCTCCCGCCTCTTCTTCTCCTTTTTCTTTTCCTTCTTCGCGTCTCCTTTCTTCCCCCCCCGCGTTGGTTCGTGCGTTCCGGTTTGCTTGGTTCGTTCGCGGTCGTCTTCGAAACGCTGTCCGCTCTGGCCCTTGTCGAGGGCGTCGAGGTCGAGGACGAGGGGAAACTCGTAGCGGGCGTTGATCTTCACCATGGCGTCGCGGTAGGCGTCGTACTCGAAGCGTTTGAGCTGAAGTTCGAGGACCGGCGGGAAGGATTCGAAGAGCACGCCCTTCTTGGCGTCCTGGAGGCCCAGGCCCTCGGCGAGGTACCGGTTGTCGCCGTCGAGGGTCTCGGGCTCGCAGTAGCGCAGGAACGAGGCCGCGAGGTCCTTGCAGCCGCTCACGTCGAGCTGGAGATCCAGGTACGACTCCTTGCGCGTGGAGCGGTAGTCCACGTGCAGGCAGTCGACGTAGCCGAGCGTGTGCCCCTGGAAGAGCCGCCCGATGGCGCCCTCTGCGCGGGTCCCCTTCATCTTCTCCTCGAGCACGTCGCAGAGCACGCGGTTGAGCTCCTGCACGTCGTGCTGCTGAAAGGCGTCCGACGAGTCCCAGCCGAAGCTGCGCGTCAGGTCGCGCGTCCCCACCGCGCGATCCGAGCGCTGCAGCTCGAAAAAGACCCGCTGCAGCGCCAGGGGCATGCACGCGCCCGGGTCGGCCTCGTCCTCGGTCGGAAGCAGGTAGACCGCCTTGCGGAACGCGCTGATGTGGTACAGCGTCTGCAGCAGGCTGTTCATGTAACACGTCGCGCCCTGGTTGCGAAGGCCCACGCACCCCGTCTCGCGGCGCGCCGTCGCGACCCCGTCGCCCCCCGAGAACAGGCCGCGGCCGTCGCCACCATGGGCCCCGCCCCCGTCCGCCCCGTCCCCTCCGCCCTCGGAGCCCTCGATGCCGCCGCCCAGGCCGAGGCCGAGGCCCCCGGACCCTTCGCCGTCGCCGGAGAGCGAGTCGTCGCGCACCAGCACCGTGCACAGGACCTTGAGCGCCCCGTCGCGGAGAAAGCCGCGAACGGGGTCGTGCAGCTCGGAGAGGGGGATGAACGCGTTGTAGCCCCAATCGTTGTCCGCGCGCCCGAACGAGTGCTCGGCGTCCTTGGCCAAGTCCCGCGACGACAGGGGGGGAGGGAACGGCGTCTCCTCGAACGTCGCGCCAGGGACGTCCGACAGAAGACGCAAGCTGAACGTCGCGCGACACGACCAGTCCAGAGGAAGCTCCTGAGGATCAGCAACCGCCAAAAACAACGCAAGGTTGTCCGAACGATTGCCGCACGGAAACGTCATCAAACGCCTACGGGGGGGGGGAGGGAGGGGGAGGGAGGGAGGGGGAGGGGCAAGGGGGGGAGAAGGTGAGAACGGCGGAGAGATCGCGAGCAAGCGCAGGCGCGGAGAAAGCGCGTGCGAGAACAAGAGCGCGCGCGAGAACAAGAGTGCGCGCGAGAACAAGAGCGGTGGTCTCTCGCCACCCTCTGGCCACCTTTTACACCCGGACCTCTCCGCTCTTTCGCCGGCGCTGCTTCGGCCGCTTCCCCGTCCCCGGCCCGTCCCCTCCCTTCCGCCCCTCTTCCTCTCGACGCACCATGCTGATCCGCCCGCCTCGAAATAGTCCGAAAAGAGCTGATCGCGAATTTGAGCAAAATTGGGAATCACCCACTGCGCAAAAGGAAAGGCGAAGAGATCGTCGGGACGGCGCTCGCGCAGAGTCGCCCCCTCTGCGCGACGCCGCGGCCAGGAGCGATCGCCGAGCGGCGAGACCACCCCACCCGGCGCACGCAGCCCGAGCTTTTCGAGCGCGCGCAATCCAAAAGGGGGGGACACGAGAGCGCATCACGTACCAGGTACTCGCCGCGCAAATGCTCGGGGTGCCTCGCATATGCCTCACGCTCCGCTTGAGACTCTGCGACCGAAAGGAAAAGGGCAAAGCGCGGGGGGAGGAGGGGGAGAGGGGAGGGATCGACGCGGTGATCGCCAAGCCGTAAAGCCCCGGGAGGGGGGGGGGGGGTGCGCGTCGTCGCACGAGCTTGGAGTCTCGCAAATCCGCGCGTCGGACTCTGGACCCTCATCCAACGACGGATCCGAGTCGAGCTCGATCAGGATCGGCGCGCACAAGACGCGAGGCGCGCACCGTCCATGGGCTGCGGGCCCGGGTCTGGCGAGTGCAGCAGGGGCTCTTCGACGCCCACGCCGGGCTCCTGCTCCTCGACGTCCATCGTCTCCCTCGCCGCAACCATGCCAGCGAACGCAGGTCCCGGCAGCCTCCGCCGCAGCTCGTGCGAAGCTCGTGACGCCCGGCGCGGGAGCCCAAGGCGCGCGCGAGCTCGCGGCGCCCGGCGCGTAGGAGGGGAGCCTGGGGCACCAAAGCGGGCGGGCAAAATGACTCGGCGGGGGCCGTTTCGTACGCGTTCGGGCGCGGCCCGCCGGCCCGGGACGCCAAGCACCGTGCGGAAGCAGGGCGCGAGAGCGGAGCGGAGAAGCGCACGAGGACGAAGAGCACGGAGGTTGGCGGAGATGGCGCGTGATGCGCGAACGTCTCCGGAAAGCACGGGAGATGGGAGAAGGGGCTCGATTGAATCAGTCCAATCGTGCGGTCGGTTGAACGACGCGCGAGGACGCGCAAGTGACGTGCGTGGGCGCTTACAACTCGTCGGGAAAAAAAAACGCAGAAAAGCGGCGCGATGGGAAATGAATGAAAGGAGAAGAAAAGGAAGAGAGAAATTGACAAGGGAACGAGTATGGGAGAGGGGGGAAGGCAGACAAAAAAAAAAAAAGAGCGAGCAAAGTTTGAAAGGGCTCGAAAAGGTGCATACAAAGGCGGCGTGCGCTTCTAGCCCCTTGCCGCTCCGACGAGCCTGCGTACGAATCCTCTGGCCCGTCCAAAGGCGCTCTGGCTCGGCCCCGGCGCGCCCTGCGTCTCTTCGGCGTCGGAGCTCGCAAGCTCGTCCGCTCCGCGCTGCGTCTGTTTCCGAAGGCCGTTTCGCGCGTCGGCAACGAGATCTTCAATGTCCGCCTGTGCGGGAACGGTGGTGGTGGCGTTGGTGGCATCGCTCTTCTCTGTGGTCTTCGTCGACGCGGTCGCGTCCTTTGCTCCTCCGCACGTGCCGCCCCGTTTTCTTCCGAGGTCGCTGAGCGCCAACTGTCCGCAGGCCGCGGCGACGTCCTGTCCCTTTTCGGCGCGCACGGTTGCCGGGACGCGGTATTCCTGTCTGAGGATGCTCTGGAACCTTCGCGCGTTGTCTTCGCCCGGCGCGGCGTACGAGTATCCCGGCGAGAGGACGGGGTTCCAGGGGATGAGGTTGACGGTGGCGGGCCTGCCTCGGAGGAGCTCGCCCAGCTCGCGCGCGTGTTCTGGCGCGTCGTTGACGCCGCCGAGGAGCACGTACTCGTAGAAGACGCGCGCTTTTCCCGCGCGTTTGGAGTTTCCCGCGCCGCCGAGCGCGCGGTGCGCGCGCTCGCGGTTGCGGGCGGTTGCGTCGACAAAGGCGTCCGTGGCGTCGAGGATCTTGCGCAGCGGGTAGGCTCGCGCCGAAGGGACGAGTTGTTTGCGCAGCTCTTGGTTTGGCGCGTGCAGCGAGAGCGCGAGGCTGACGCCCGGCACGTCGTCGGCGAGCGTGCGCATGCGCGGCACGATGCCCACGGTCGAGACGGTCACCGCGCTGCGCCGCAGCGCAAAGCTCGCGCCGTCAGTCATCGTGCGGCACGCCGAGGTCACGGCCTCGTAATTCTGCAGCGGCTCGCCCATTCCCATGAACACCACGTTGCGCAGCGGCGGCGGCGCCGGAAACTGAGACACGCGAGCCAAGAGAGCCGGGGGAAACGGCAACGAGAGATCAGGGGCGGTGGTGGAGGCGCCGTTCGGTCGCTCAAAGTCGGGTTTGTTTGTTTCCTGCTCTTGCTCACCGTTTCCAAAACGCGTTCTTTGCTCCTGCGCTTGTTCCTTTTCCTTTTCGTTGCGTTCGAGGAGTCGTTGGAGCTTTGTTGCCAGGTAGAGCTGCTCGACGATCTCACCCGCAGAGAGGTTGCCCTTGAGGCCGAGCGTTCCGGTCGCGCAAAAGGTGCAGGCCATGGCGCACCCGATCTGAGACGACACGCACAGCGTCGCGCGGCGGTGCCCCCACGAAGAGCGCGCGCGGGGCTGCCGGTGCCGACCGGCCGACGAGGGACGAAGAGACGGCGGGGACGCGACGCCCGGAGCAGCGGAAGAGGGCCTGGCCCCTTGCGCTTTCCCATCTCCGTTCGCTCGGTCGTCGCCCATGGTATCCTCCTCGTCCACATCCTCCCCCCCGTCCTCTCCGTCCTCCTCTCCATCGGCTCCCTTTCCTCGGGTGTCGTAGACCATGACGACGGCCTCGACGCGCTGTCCGTCCTGAAGCTCCAGAAGCATCTTCACCGCCTCGCCGCCTCCGGAGACCACCACGTCCACCAC
The DNA here is from genome assembly GCA_003613005.1 of Prototheca ciferrii. Classification (NCBI taxonomy): domain Eukaryota; kingdom Viridiplantae; phylum Chlorophyta; class Trebouxiophyceae; order Chlorellales; family Chlorellaceae; genus Prototheca; species Prototheca ciferrii. The sequence continues at coordinate 6,239 of PEIA01003110.1, forward strand.
GCGAATCGTGTGCGCCGCGTGCCGCGCCGCGATCGCGGACGACACCGACCGGCTCAGACCGGGGACGTCCTCGACTCGAGCGTCGGGGTCGGACAGCAGGTGCCGGTAGACGCGAGGCGCCAAGTCCGGGTTGCCGCCGGCGGACGCAATCGTCGAACGCAACGCAGGCTCGTCCCACAGGGGGACGGGCTCCAGCGCGGGACGCTTGCGAGACATCGCAGAGACCAAACCAGAGGGGGGAGCGGGAAGGGGGGACGAGGGCGAACGAGACAAGGAAAGAGGACCACCCGAACGATCCCGGTCGCCGGCAGGAAGGGCCCGAGCAGCGGGAGAAGACGACAAGGCTGACGCGCCTCCCAAAGGACCACGCTCGACGCCGGATGCCACGTCCGGCGCGCCTGCGACAGAGCGGCTCGATTCGCTCGCAGCGCCCGCAACCTCGGCCAACGAGCTTCCAGTGGCCGACGCAAACACACGACCGCCACGGGCACCGCCACCGATGCCTTGGTGGCAGCGCGCTCTTGCAAAGTCCACGCGGCGGCGCGCGCTCCAAGAGGAAAAGGTCGATAAGCGCGGCGGCGGCGCGCGAAACGAGACCCGCCGCGCGACAGGGGGCGTCGAGCGCGCGAGGAAGAGGGCCAGCAGCGTTGGTCCAAGCGTCATGCCACGGGAGAAAGCGCGACTGAGAGGACCGGCGAACGAGCGAGGAGACCGAGTCGGGGAGCCAAGGGCGCGCGCGCGCGCGCGCGCCCGGCCCCCCCGGCGGGAAGCGCATGAGGGAGGTAGGAAGGAAAAAGCCGCGCAAACGGCGCAGCGCCGCCCAAACGATGGCAGAAGCGCGCCTCTGTGTATGTGCATGCGTATGCCCACGTACGCAAATGCGCACATATGCACATGCAGATTCGAACGCCGCTTCGTCCGTGCAGAGCCAGGGCCTACCGAGGAGACCAGGCAGCGCTCACTCATTTGCCAAAAGCTCTTTCGTCTCCCAGATCTCTTGCGACGCAAATTCACCCTTCCCCCCACGTCATCTCACGAGCGAATGAGAGCGAGCGAGTGACATTGGGAGAAGCGACAAAGGGCCGGCAACGAGCGGAAAGGGAGGAAACGGCGCAGGAAAAATGGGTGGAGCGTCGAAAAAAAAGCAAGGGGAAAAAGACGCGCCGCCAAACGAAAAGAACAAGACGGGGACGGAAAAGGGAGGGGGGGGGGAAGGGAGGGGGGGGGAGCAGAACGGAAAAAAAAGAAAAAAAACGGAAAATGAGCAAGTGGGGAAACCCGAGAGGATGCGACCTTCGCAGAACGGGTGTGCCGACCCTCACAGCGGGGCAGAAAAACATAAACAAAACGAGAATCGTAGGGCGATGAACGGGCAAAGAGGAACGGGGGGAGCGAGAGGCGATTTTCGCGCCCGATTTTCGTGTGCGCGAGGGGGTGAGGGGCGCGTTCGACGTGCCGGCTGTCCCATTTTTTGGGGGCGCGTTCGACGTGCCGGCTGTCCCATTTTTTGGGGCGCGTTCGACGTGCCCGCTGTCCCATTTTTGGGGGCGCGTTAGATCTTTTTGACGATTTGGACAATGTCTTCGTCTTTGAGCATGTGATCTTTGCCGACTTTTTGGGGTCTGTGCTTGACGCTCTGTCCCCAGACGAGCGCGTAGCGGAACTGCTTGATGAGCGTCTTGTGGAGTCGGTTGCAAAAGTGCTCGACGGTGGCCTTGGAGGCCGGGAGGACGACCGGGTCGTCCCAGTCTGGGAGCTTGCCCTTTGGCTTGGTGTAGACGCGCACGAGGTCGAGGTACCTCCAGATCATCTCGACGAGACCCTCGAGGTTCCACTCGTGGTAGGCACAGACGGGGCAGTAGTGCGGCAGCCTGTCGAGCACGTTGAGCTCTTCGAGCGTGATCTGGTCGATCTTGTTGATCACGTAGATGCACGGCACGTAGATGCGCGATCCCTCGATCACGTCGACGAGGTCGTCGACCGTGCAGGCCGCGTCCTTGACGTGCACGTCGGCGTTCTGGATGCGGTACTCGCTCAAAACGGCCTTGACGCTCTCGAGATCCAGCACGGGATCCGCAACCTGGCTCGAAAAGTTGATGCCGCCCTTGTCCTTCTTGCGGAAGGTAATCTCGGGAGGACGCTTGTTCAGACGAAGCCCAAAGCCCTCGAGCTCGTGCTCGATCAACTTCTTGTGCGTGATCGGCTTCATGCAGTCCAGCACGATCAAAATCAAATCGCACGTCCGAGCCGTCGCAATGACCTGACGACCGCGACCCTTGCCGTCCTTGGCACCCTCGATGATGCCGGGAAGATCCAACAGCTGAATGCGAGCGCCACGGTGACGAATCACCCCGGGAACGCACGTCAGCGTCGTAAACTCGTAACTCGCGACCTCGCTAAACGTACCAGTCAGCTTGTTCAACAACGTACTCTTACCAACCGAAGGGAAACCAACCAAACCAACGCGAGCGTCACCAACCTTGTTCACGTCGAAACCGTCACCCTTGCCGCCGCCGCCAGCAGCGCCAGACGAAGGCTCGATCAACTCACGACGAAGCTTCGCAAGCTTGGCCTGCAAAGACGCACACGAAGAAACGAGAACAAGAAGAAACGTGAGTACACAAGAAGAAACGAGAATAAAAAGGCACGCTAGAACTCAAGAACAAACGAGAACAAAAAGGCACGCTAGAATGTGCGCCCATTCAAATCGCACTCAACCACGCTTTCCACAACAGCGAAAGGGAAGAAAAAAAACGCTCGCTCCCAAACGCTCGTCCTCGATCCATACACATCCATCACCTCGCGTGGGACTCCGCCGGGACTCGGCCCTTCGGCGCCACCGCCCGCGACCCTAGAGCCTCTTCCGCACGCCGCGATTCTCCGTTGCCCTCTCCGCGCATCCACAGCGACTCCGAGTCGCTGTGGATGCCTGGGGCCATCTGGGCAATGCGCAGGCGTCGCGCCCGGCGTCGCAGACGAGGGGATTGCGAACGGACCTTGAGCATGCCCAGGTGACCGGCGGTCGCCTTGTTCTTCTGCGTCCTCGCCATCTCATCCTCAATGTCCTTGATCTTTTGCAAAACGCTCATGGTGCCGAAACGCGGCCCGGGCCGCGGAACAAGGGCTGCCGGCCGGAAGCAGAGGTGTCGGGGGCGGGCGCGACGCGCGCGAGCGACACCGAGGGGGGCGAGGGGAGACGCAAAGGGGACGAGAGGAGGACTCGAGGATCGCAGACGCTCCGTGACACGCGATGCGAAGCGCAACGAGCGCGCTCTCCCGCCCCGTCCGCGCCGCTCGCCGCGCGGCGCAGCGCAGCGCAGCGCATCCTCGCCGGACGCTCGCCGCGCGCCGGGCGGCGGGGCGGCGCGGCGCCCGATCGGGGCGCGCGCGGCGCCAGGAGGCCGCCGCGCGCGATCTCGCCGCGGCGCGCGGAGCGAGGTCGCGCGGAGCGCGGGCCTCGTGCACCGTCTCGCCCGCTGTTCGACCGTGCAGGCCTGCGCCCGACGATCCGGCGTGGAGCGGAGCGGCAAAGGCCGACGGGCTTTTGCCCCCGAGCGCGCGCGGAGCGTCTCGCTGCGCGCGGCGCGGCCGATCGCTCTTCGCGGCGCGCGCTTTCCCTTTGTGCGCTCGAAAGAGGCGTTGAGAGGCAAGGGTGCCGGTTGTCGGCAAAGGGCAGTCTCGCGGAGGAGCAGCGAGGAGCGAGGAGGCGAGGAGCGCCCCGGAAAAGCGAAGAGGTTTTTCGCCCTCTTGGAGGGCTCCTGGCGCTCCCGGCTGCTTGATCGGGCAGCATAGAAAAAAGGTCAGTTTCCTCTTCCTTTTTTTTTTCCTCTGCCATCTTTCGTCGCCTTTCGTCTTCTTTCGCCTTTTTGGGTGTTTTCCGTTCTTTGCGTTCGTGTCTGGGCGTGTCGCGATGAGTTTTATCGCTGCTCGCGAGCATGGCGCCAAGCCAGGATCTGGTGCTGCTTCGCAGAGCCAGGAGGCGATCGACCGTCGCGAGCGTCTTCGTCGTCTCGCGCTCGAGTCGATCGACCTGGCTCGCGATCCGTACTTTATGCGCAACCACCTCGGTCAGATCGAATGTCGTCTGTGCGGCACCGTGCACCGCAACGAGGGAAGCTACCTGGCGCACACGCAGGGTCGGCGTCACCAGGTCAACCTGGCGGCTCGGGCCAAGCGCGAGGAGTCTGCGTCGCTGCCGCACGCGCCCGCGCACCGGGCCGGCCGGGCCTCCGGGTCGTCGCGGTGGACGTCGCAGGCGCCTCGCGTGGTGATCGGTCGCCCTGGCTACTCGGTGACCAAGCTGTTCGACTCCGAGACGGAGACGAGGGGTCTGCTGTTTGAAGTTGCGTTTCCGGAGATTGCCGAGAACGCGCGTCCGCGACACCGGTTCATGAGCCCGTACGAGCAGCGCAAAGAGCCCGTGGACAGACGGTACCAGTACGTGGTTTTCGCCGCAGAGCCTTACGAGACGGTCGCCTTCAAGATCCCAAACCGCCGCGTCGACACGAGGCGCCCAGACTGGCTCTTCGCGCACTGGGATCCGGACGCCAAGGTCTACGCGCTCCAAGTGCCCTTCCGACCGGAAACGCACCACGAGGGCGCTGACGAAGAGCGAGGCCACGGTGCCGGCGACGGACGCGGCGACGGGGAGCAGGGCGCTCGAGCGCACGCGACCGACAGAAACGCCCAAGGGGCCCCTCCTACGTCGGGTCGTCTCGGAGCTGGCCCCCCAAGCGGCCTCGCCGGCGCCAACGCCGCGCCCCTCGGGGGGCTCCCGCAGCGGGCGCAAACCCCGCTGCGCTTTGCGGCGCCGGCGCGCCCGGCAGAGCAACCGGCCGCGCAGCCGAGCGGCGTCTTCCAGACGCTTCCGCCGGGCCCCGTGTTTGTCGTCGCGGCGGCGCCCCCGGGCTCTGCCCCGGGAACGCTCCCGCAGCTCGTGCCCGCCACGCAAGCGCAGCAAGGCAACGGAAGCGCTACTGCCCCAATGCAGGGACGCGGAAACGCCATGGGATCCGGGCCCATGCAGGGACGCGGAAACGGCCCCGTCGGATCGGGCCCCTTGCCGCCCCAGCGACCCGCCCCCCCCTTGGCGGGCGCCCCCCAGCAGCCGCCGCCGCCGCCCCAGGCGCGGCCCGGGCAGTACGGCTTTGCTCCAGGCGGCGAGCGCGGAGGCATGGCCGAGGGCAGGGGGGGCGGCTTTGGCCCAGGAGGGCCCCAGGGCGGTCTCCAAAGCGGACCCCAGATGGGCCCTCCCCCCCGGGCGGCTCCCTTTGCGCAGCGCGGGCCCCCAAACCCGCAGGGTCCCTTTCCTCAGTCCGCGGTACCTCAGAGACAGGCGCCGCCGTACGCCGGTCAGGGCGCGCCGTGGGGAGCGCCCAACGGCTGGGCGCCAGGCGGCTACGGCGCGCCGCAAAGGGGACCCCTCCCCTCGGGTCCCCCGGGCTACGGCCCCGCCGGCTACGGCCCCCGTCCGGGCGCCATGCAAGGCCCCCAGGGCGACATGCAGGGCCCCTACGGCGGGCCGCCGAACGCGGGCAGACCCGTCATGGGCGGGCCACCCATGGGCGGGCCGCAGGGAGGGCCGCCCGGCAACCCCCAGGGCCCCCCTCCCCCCATGGGCGGGCCACCCATGGGCGGGCCGCAGGGAGGGCCGCCTAGCAACCCCCAGGGCCCCCCTCCCCCCATGCGAGGTGGCCCGCCCCGATACCAGGGCCGCTGAGGCACCTCTGTTTTCGTGCTCTTCTCGCTCTTGCTCTTACCCTCGCTCGTGCTCTCAACTGCCCCGCACCCGCCGGCTCTGCCTTTCTCGTTTCCTCTCTCTTCTCAGCTGTTGCTCCCAACTTGCGCATGCCACTCTTCTCTCACACACACACACACACACACATACACCCGTTTTTTTCTCTCTCTCTCTTCCTTGCGACCCTGTTTCGTTCTTCTCTCGCTCTGGCGTCCTGCTTTCGCCTCCACCTTCCCATCCCTCTCCTTTCCTTTCCTTTCCTTACTTCTCCTTTCCTCGCTCACCTCTGTAACGTTACACGCGCTCGGTCGCTCGATCGATCCAAACGTTCGCTCGCACACACGCACGCACGCATGCCTACCCCGGGCTGATCGACCGACGGCGGTCGACCCGAGCGCATTCCCATCAGCGAGCCAAAAGTCTTCAACTGCCCTCGAGAGTCTGCATCTCTCTCCGTCTCTTTTACTCTGCACCTCTCTCTTTCTTTCCTTCTTTCTCCCCCATGCGTGCTTGTGTGGTTTATAGAAAGTTGTCTTCGTAGTCTTCGGCGGTTCCGTAGGTTTCTTTGAGTTGCGATCCCGTGACCATGCTTTCTGGGTCCATGAGTCTGTCGTAGGACTTGTACTCCTTTTCGCGTCTGGCTTCGTCGGCAGCCTTCTGTTCCTCTTCGCGTTCCTTTTGCGCTTGCGCGTTTGCGAGCGACCGGACCTCGCGTTCGCGCGCGTTGCGCTCGCCCTCGAGGTCTGGCTTTTTGACTTCACGCTTGGTGCGGTTGAGGCGGTTGACCACGGCCTGGTCGCGCTTGATCACGGGCTCGCGCTTGACGCGCCCCTGGTCCTTGAAGGACACCTGCCCCACGTCCATGGCCGCAGTCTTCTTCAGGTTGTGGCTGGGCGTGTACACGATCGCCACCGTCGGCTGCTTGCAGCCCGCGATCGAATTGGCCTTGACCAGCTGACAGCAGTCCTCGAGCGTCTCGGAGGGGATCGGGTCGCGACCCCACGTCCAACCGCGAGGCATCCGAAGGTACACGTGCGCAGAAGAAAGAGCGTCCACGTGAAACCACACGTCCAAATCCAACGCATTCTTAATTAACAACTCGTTCTCATGTTTGTCCTCACCCTAGAGAAAAGGGAAACGGAAACAAGAAACAAGGAAAAGGGAAAGTAGGAAAGGGAAAAGAGTAAGAAACACACAGAAATACACACGCGACGCAGGCGCCAGGCAAACTCACAGAGGGTGAGAGAAAGGGGGGGAGGGAAGAGATGAGGGGAGAAGGACGAAAAGTCCGCCCCGCCATGTTCCGCGCGCACGGCGCTCCAAGTGAAAGGCGCTCCGCCCGCACGAATGCACGCGCGAGCGGTCGCGCTTGGAACGACACGCAGACCGTCCTCAGCGCGTCGCGCCCCGCCCCAAAAGACACGCTTCCCCGCCCTGCTCCCTTTCCCTGCACCCGCTCCCCATGTGTCCTCACCATGTAGATGAGGTAGTCGCCGGTGGTGGCGTCGTACCCCCGGGGCTCAAAGTAGAAAACCATTGCGGCGCTTCTCGCGCGCCTCGCACGTCACGCTCGCTGCCCGCGATCGACACCGCGACACGAAAGGTTCACGCAGACGCGGCGCGAGACCCGCGAGCGCCACCGCAGCGCCGCTTTGCGCCTCTGCGGCGCCTCGCCTCGAGCCGCCCCGCCCGCCCGCGCGCGCGGCACCGCGCCGGCGCGCGAGTCGCTCTCTCGGAGCCCCCCCCCTCCGCCCCTCCTCGAGCCTTCAACGCGTTGCGCTTCATCGCTCCGGCGAGGGCGCGTGCGTGCGCTCGTGTCGTTTCGACAGGCTCACTTCGATCGCGGCGCGACCCGCGTCGCATCGAGATGCGACACGACGTCGCACGCGCCGCATCCGACGGCGAGGTGCCGATCTGACGATCCGCCCAGAGCCCAGAGCCCCGCATGGGGCGTCGGGCGCACCGCGCACCGCCGGTGCTCCGGGCGGCGCTCCCGCCGCCCACGCGTCTGCTGCCTCTGGGCGAGGCGGCGCGCCGCTTGGCGCTCTCGGCGCCCGGAACGCGCGCGATCGCGCGAGAGATCGACCGCGGCGCGGACGAAAAGGACGCCGAGTACTGCCGGCTTGTCCGGACCACCTGGGTGGCCTTTGAGGGGGGAGGCCTCGATAAGCGGGGGGGAGCGCAGGGAGTCGGCAAGGCGGAAGGCGGACCGGCGAAAAATGGGGACGAAACCGCGCTAGGCCAGCGGCCGCTGCTCTCGAGCGTCTCGCATCGGGGCAAGGCGCCGTCGTCGGCGTCGGCGGTGCTCGTTGACGGGCCGACTGTTCGTCCTCCGTCCGAGTCTTCCGCCGAACGGTCGTTCGCTCGCTGCTCGTCCGCCACCCATTTGCCTCCCTGCCGCCTCTGCATCCCCGCCGCCTCGACGCCTCGCTGCTCCTCTCCCCTCCACGAGATTTTGCTTGCGGCGCTCTCCCGATCGCTTCGCGGCCCGCGCAAAGGCGATGACGTTCTCGCGGCCGGCGTGACGGGAGGCGGGTGGGACTCGCGGATGGCGTCAGAGGGGAGGGGGGCGCCGGGGTGCGTTCCTCTGGCCGGCCTGCCGGGACTCTTTTTTTTTCCCGCCGGCGCGCCGCTTCTGGAACTCGCTTCGCCCGCGTGGAGCGCCTGGCATCGACGCGTCGGCGACGAGATCTTGCTTGCGCTGCTGACCAAAACCAAGGGCGTGTTCGTGGCCGTCCCAAAGGACCAAGCAAGCCCTGGAAGCGCCAAAGGCCGAGGGGGACGTGCGCAGCAGGGCGAGGGAGTTCAGGGCGCTCGTCTTTCGTCCGAACCTTCTCGGGGATTTCCGTCTGCCTTTCCTTCTCTCGCAACGAGCACGTCCCCTTGTGCAGAGCAGAGCGCGTGCGATTACGTGCAGGTGGCAGGGCCTCCGGTCGGAGGCGCTGCCTGGAAGGCCGAGCGCTCTCGCGGCAAGCGGCGCGGCGACGAGCTCTGGAAACGAGACCGGAAGCTGTTGAAACGCCAACCCGAAACCGGGAGCGGAACGGAACGCGAGAGTGTGGCAGAAAAGGACGATGCAGCAGCGACCCGGGCACCATCCTCGAGACCGTCACCGACTCGGTCATCGTCGGCGCCATCTTCAAAGTCTGGCACCGCTTCCGATCCTTCGACGTCGTCGGCGTCATCCTCACATCATCTTCCGTCGCTCCCGCCTTTTCTCGCGCATCCGTCGGCCGTCTCGATCCCGCGGCTACCTCCGAGCACGGCCGCGGGCTTTTGCCGCCTCCCCGGTCTCTCCGCACACCACGTGCTCTCGCGGGCGGCCAAGGATCCCCGAGACGGCGCAAAGCTCGAGCTGTGGCGTGCCGTCTTCGCAGCAACAGACAGGACGTCGCCTTCCGCTAGGTGGCGCGACGGCGGCGCAAACGCCAAGGCAAAGACGCCACCTTTGCCGGCGCAAGCAAAGCCAGCGCCACCGCAGCTGGGTGGGACGCGAGCCGGACGGCGTCGAGAGGCCAGCGCCGCCCGTTCTTGCTCCGACTCGGGCCATGGAATGAAACCTTTCGCACACAATGCTGCGCCGACATCTCGGGGCGTCCCGCGGTGGGGCCTCGCTGCGCTCGCGTCGCTCGAGCAGACGGCACGAAGGCACCGCCGCGCATCCTACGGCACCCTTCTCGAGCGCATCTGCCCTCTTCCGGCAGCGCTCGTGGATCCCGAGATGCGACAGCCGCTCAAATTCCAAGAGCGGGCGTTTCGAACGTTCTCCGAGCAGACGGTGGCGGAAGCGGTGACTGGCGATGGACGCCGTCCGCCGAGTCGATCGGGATCGGGATCGGTGACCACCGACCAAGCAACGAGCAGAGCCCTTGTAGGGCCCCCCCCGACCGCCCCAGCGCAGCTGTCTCCACCGCGGCGGTCGGATCAGGAAACGAACGATCATACGCACTATCTTTCTCCGACCGAGGTCGAGCGTCGTCGCCATCTGCGCGACGCGTGCTTCCAACGGCTCGCAGGGCTCCTGAGCGACTCGGGACCCCTTTCCCCCAACCCTCGAGCGCCTGCTGTCACATACGGCAAGGACGCGTCGTGCTTGCCGCCGCCAATCCCGCTCGAGTCGTTCCAGTCGGACCTGCCCCTGCCGCCGAGCCTGCTTGCGATCGCACGCGTCGGCTCGTCACCGCTCGCGCGAGACGTCGCAGCCGAGACGGAGGCGTTCGCTCCAGCAGAGGTTTCGCACGCCGGCGACGGATCGTCGCCAGACCTTTCCGTTCTCTCGAACGTCCCGGGTCTTCCCTCCCCGCCGTCGTCGCCCCTTTTGGCTCCCCTTGAGCCCGCGTCTTCCGCCTCCTCGACGTCTCGAACGCGCTCTCTGGCCCATTCCGCGACGCCCCTGGCGCGGGTAGGCGCGTTCGCGTGGGCGGCCGTGCGGGCGACCGTGCCCGGCTCGCTCCGCGCTGCGGCACACCCGCCCTCGCAGCGCCGCCTCAGGGCGCTGGTGGTCCGCGCCGCAACGCTGCCGTGCTACGAGAAAATGGCGGGAAAGGACATGTTGCGCGGGATCGCGATCGCCAAGGCGTTTCCGGGACTGTTCGAGGGTGTTGATGGGAGCCGAGGGAGGCCGACGCAGGCGTTTAAGCAGAGTGGCCTCTGCAGGGCGGAGCCGAACGCCATCGGTAATGCGCGCGGTGTGGCACCGAATGCCATTGGTAATGCGCGCTGTGCGACACCGAACGCCGTTGGTAATGCGCGCGGTGCGGCGCCGAATGCCATTGGTAATGCATGCGGCGCGGCACCGACCGCCACTGCCAACACGTGCATCGCCGCGCCAAACACCACTGCTAATGTGTGCACCGCGGCGCCAAACGCCATCGCTGGTGAGCGCCGTGCAGCAGCAAACGTCGCCTCGGTTTCGTCTTGCTCACCCGATTTGCGCTCTGCTGCCCCTGCATCGCGGCTTCCGTTTGCGCTGTCGCAGCGGATGGCGACGGCGTGGGTCGCGTGGTTGCTGGATTCGTTCGTGCGGTCGCTCGTTCGGCAGTCGTTTCACGTGTCGTACGTCATGCGCGCCAAGTCCACGCCCACCTTTCACCGCTGGAACGTCTGGCGGGAACTCGAACGGATCGCCAGAGAAGAGGCGCGCGCCGAGGGCAGACTGCTCAAGGCGGCCGAAAAGGCCCACGCCTCGGGCAAGAAAGGCGTGCTCGAGCAGGGGAGATGGCCCTTGGCGCTGGCGCCAGCGCTTGCTCCCGGGCAGGCCAGACGGGCACAGACTCGAACGACGACACAACCGCTCGAACCGCCGAGCAAGTCGCCCCCCTCCCTGGCACCGGCTCGGTTCGTGCTGCGCGCCTCTGGAACCGGTCTGCGTCTGGTCGCCGCGCTCGGCTGTGGAATGAAAGCGGCGGGAAAATCCATCCCGCCCGCCGCCTGGCGTCTCCGCGCTCCGGCCGCGATCCTCGAAGCTGCGCTGCGCAGCGCCCCCGACGCCGGGGGAGACGGCTGCGGAGGCGGCGACGCCTTTTGCCTCTTGAAAACGGGCATCGAGAGGATTCGAACGGAACGGTTGCGCGCGGAAGGCAAAGAGAAGCGGCGCAGAACGCACGTCGAAAGCCGGAAAGCGCCGAGAGCGACCGACTTCGAACCGCCCCCAACGCAGCGTCTATCGCCTCTCTCTCCACACACAGACAGAGAGAGCTCTCTGTCTAGTCTCTCTCTGTCCACCTCACCGCTCTCTCTTTCCCCTCCCCCTCCTCTTCCACGTCCACCATTTTCCTCGTTACCCGATTCTTCTTCTTCTTCTTCTTCTTCTTCTTCTTCTTCTTCTTCTTCTTCTTCTTCTTCTTTGGACGGTTCGACGTACTACGTCGTTTCGATGGACGTCCAGGGCGCGTTCGATCGTCTCAATCGCCCCCTGGCCGTGGAGCGTCTGCATCACCTCCTCGAGACTGCCCAAGGCGCCTCTCTCCCGCCCTGGCGTTCTTCTCACCGAAATGAGCGCGTCTTTGATCCTTCTTCATCCTCATTGCCGTTCGACGATGTCTGCAGCGCGCACGTCGGCGGCTGCGGTGACTGGCGTCGCGGCGACGCCTGGAGGCTCGGCGCCAGGCTGGTCGGGCTCTGCCAGACTGGTGACAGGCCCACACCGCAAGGCACCCCCCGTCCCCCCGCGCCTCTCTGCTTCTCCCGCCGCCTGGCGCTGTCGCTTCCCCTCTGTACCGCATCGCGCCTCGTCGTGCCATCGCCGGGATGTCCGGCAGGAACGGGTAGGCACGCGCGCGCCGAGACGCTGCGCGCACTCGAATGCCACGTCCGCAGCGGCGTTCAGCTCCGGCTGCCCTGGGGCTGGGCCCTGCTGGGAGCTGGCGTGGCCCAAGGCTCGCCCGTGTCGGGTGCCCTGTGCTCGCTCGTCCTCGCGAGCGCCGAACAACGCGCGAGGACGACGGAAGTGCGCGCAGCAAAGTCGTCGGGGGCATCCGAGCCCTCTCCGCAGCCAGCGACCCTCACCTCTGCTGTGGCCGTCACCCCGGACTGCGCATCTCCCTCCGCTCTCCCGTCGCCATCATCGCCCTCGCGCTTCGCCGGCCTGCTCTTGCGGCACGTCGATGATTACCTGTACGTGACCGCGAGCTTGGAGGACGCGCGAGAGACCGTCGATGCGCTCGACCGCGCGCTGCGCGCGATCAGGATGCCCCTCAACGACTCCAAGACGCGCGCAAGCTTTGCGATCGAAAGCCGCCCAGCGGGGGGGGCGGAGCGAGCGGCCCGGGCGCGAGGGGGCACGCCCGGGCCGCTCGAGTGCGATTGGCCGCGCGCCGCCTCGGGCCGCGCAAAAGAGTCAAACCGCGTTTCGCGCTTCGTGCCATGGTGTGGTCTGCTGATCGACGCGCGCACGCTCTGCGCGACCGTCGACCGCTCCGAGCTCGCGTTGCTGCCGACGCTGGGCGCCGCGGTGACCGTGCCGGCCGGATCGCATCCGGGCCGCGCGACGGCGCGGCGCGCAGGGCTGTACGCGCGCCCGAAGATCGTGCCGGCTGCCCTCGATGGGTCTCTCAACGACCCGGAGACGGTTCGTCGAAACGTGTTTGAGGCGCTGCTCGTCGCCGCGGCCAAGACGCGCGCGTGCGTCCGGAGGCTCCCCGTTCGGCCGACGCCCGCGGCGGCCGAGCGCCTGGCGCGCGCTGCGGCGGCGGACGCGGCCAAGGGGCTGCGCTTAGCGGCTCGGCCGCGTCTCGTGATGCCGCGGCGGTCGGACCTCGCGCCGTGCATGTGCGACCCCAAGCTTTCGGATCTCGAGATCGAGTGGTTCGCGACCGAGGCCTTTCGACGCGTCGCCGAGCGCCGGCCAGCCGGCCAAGAGCTCGTCGTGGCCTGGGCGCGCCGGCGCCTCGCGGGTCTCGCCGCTCGGATCCGGTCGCGCGCCGGCGACGACGCGGCCGTGCGGCTCTTGATCGACGCCGCAGACCCTCTGCGCTCCCCCAACGGCGCGGTGCTGCGTTCGATGCGATATTAAAGCGAAAGCGAGAGGGGAACAAGGAGAAGAAGAAGAGCAAAAATAAGGGGAAGGAGGAGGGAAAGAAACGGGGGAGACGCGCGAGGGAGCGGACGGGAGCGCGGCCGGGAGCTGGGACACAGGAAGCTGGGGCGCGGCCGAGACGAGCAAGGGGGAAAGGAGGAGGCAAGCACGGAAGCGTGAGATCTTGTGGCGCGTTGCGTGTGAAGACGCGCCAAACGCGGCAAGCTGGAAGAGTCGACGTAGAGGAGACGCACGGGGAACCAAGAGGAACGAGCAGGGAGCGGAGAAGGGGGTGGGGGAGCTGCCCCAGAAGAAGGGGGGGGGGGGGTGGATGCTGGAGTGCGATGTGGTTCTGCCGTTCTTCTCGTGGGTGTGGATGCTGGAGTGCGATGTGTCGTTCCGTGTTTGTCTTTCCTCTCGTGTGTGTTTCTCTCGTACCTTCTCTTTTAGTCAAAGTCGGAGTCTTCGTCTTCGGAAGTGGTTTGGAAGCCTCCTCGTCGGACGCCTGTGACTGGCTGGCAGCCCGGGGCCTGGGTTCCTGGCCGCCCGGTCTTTCCGATGCCTTCGCCCCTTGGCCGGATGGCGCCGAGGTCTGCGAGTCTGTCCTCAACGCGCGAGGTCGGGAAGTCGGTGGTGCCTCCAAAATCATCCAGACCGACCACGTACTGGTCCACGCTGCCGTTCTTGACCACCGCAAGGGTCGGAAGCATCCAGAGCTTGAGCCGGTCGGCCAAAAAGGGTGCCTTTTCGGCATCCACCTTGAGAAACCGCGTCTCCAGGTGCAGGGGCGCCAAACGCCGGACGTGCTCGGTCAGAATCTCGCACGGACGAGAGGAACGCACAAACAACGCAACAGCACGCTCCTCGCCCTTGACCGCCGCGAAAAAACCCTTCTCATCCACCTCGGACAGCTCGCCGTGGCCGCGAGACACCCACTCCTCACGCTTCTTAGACAACCTGGAGAAAAGGGGGGGGGGGGGGAGGGGGGATGAAGAGATGAAAACAAGGGCGAAAGAAGGGGAAGAATGAGAAGAGAAAACCGAGGAAACGGATGTTGAGGGGAAATCCGTGGCTCGAGGGCCCTATCGAGGTGAGGACGGCGGCCAGAAAGAGACGTGAAGCGGGGACCATCATCGGATGGTGGGGAGGGGGGGGGGGGGGGGGGGCGGAACGGCTCGACTCTGCTCCGTCGGGGCTGTCGTCGTCCGTCCGCTGGGGGGGACGGAACCACCCCACCACGCCAGCCGCGCCCAGCTGCGACCAAGGTATGCGCTCACCCGCAAGTTCTGCGACATCCTCGCCCCGTCGCGCCCGCCCACGTGAACGTTTCGGGCCTCCTCAGGTGATCAGTAACCCACGCGCATCGCCCGCGCTTCTCCTGGCCTCTCGCGCAGCCCCGTGCCGCTTGAGAGGCCTGGTCGCCGGGCCTCCAGCGGCGCCCTCGCCTGTTCCCCCCCCCCCTTCCCTTTCGGCGCGCACCGCTTGAGTTCCTCCAGACGCCGCTCGCGCATGCGCTCAATGTCGCCGTCGTCGAGATTGTCGTAGGCGCTGATTTTGGCATCCAGCTGACTCTCGACCTCTTGCGCGGCCTTGAGAACCTGCGACTCGACGACCCGCTGGATCGCCTCGTTCATCATCGCGGTGTCCTCTCCTCGCGGAGGCGCGGAGCAACGCGGGCGGCCGGCCGGCGGAGATGGGCGGAGGAAGCGGGAGCGGCGAGAGCCGCGCGCACAGATCTCGCGGATCGCCCCGAAGCGTGTCTCCGTGAGGAACGAGATGGGCCGACTCGAGATGCCGCCGCGCGACGCGCAGACATCACAGGCGCGTCGCAGCGGCCGTCGAGGGGCCGGCGGAGCGACCCGCGCGCCGGCAGCTGGCGCGCGGGTCGAACTGGCGCGCAGAGGAAGGGGGCGGTCGGGGGGGAGTGCATCGAGCGGCAGTGAGCAGCCCAGCACGGCAGCGCGAAGACGCGGGCATCGTCGCGCTTCCGTTCGCCCGGCGCAGCAGAGGTGGTCGGTGGCCGCATCGCTTCCTCGTGACCAAAGCTCCATCCAGTGCGGACTGTCTTTTCGGCTTTTCCTCTTGCAATCTTTGCTTCCTTGTTTTTTCGTTTCGCATTTCCCTCCAATTTCTCTTTCATCGCGTCCCTTTCCTCGCTCCCCACCTCTCTCTCTCATTCATAGTTTTCGTTCCCAAATGTTCATCACACGACTCGTCACGCGACAGTCTGTCGTAACGGGATCGCAGAGCCCCGCCCCTGCTGCGCGGCTCTCTAGCGTACAGCCCCCCTCCCTCCTTTCCGAGAGGCCAGAGGACTGGGTCGAGCGGAGGGGGAAGAGGGGAAAAAGGGAAAAGGGAGGAGGAAGAGAGGGAGCCTACACTCCCCCCCCTCCCCCTCCCTCCTCTTCCTCCCTTGCGCCCGCCCTGGCCAAGACCTCTCCTCCCCGCCATCATGTCCCGCTTGTGTCCCTCCTCACGACGGCGGCGAGGCCCGAGCCTGGGGGCTTGCCCCTGTGCGGCCTCTCTTCTGTCTGTCCTTTTGCCGGGCGCCCTCCCCGGGTCTGCAAAACCGGGCTCGAGACGTCGTGTTCGCGCCCGTCCTAGGGCCGAAGAGGGAGAAGGGAGAGTGGGGAGAGTGGGGGGCAGTTTTTCCTCACATGGTATCCCCCCCCTCTTCCCCCACTGGTGGTGCTGCCCCCTCTCTCCTCAGGGATCCCCATGTCCCCCTCCGCATGCTATCGTTGGTTCCGCATGTCCTCGGATCCTCGGCATTCCAGTACCTCGGTTCCTTTCTTCCTCGGATCCTCTGCATTTCGAAACCTCGGTTCCTTTTTTCCTCGAAGCATTTTTAGCGCTCCAAGAGCGCATTGTACGTCCTTGGCGCGCTTAGAGGAGTTTGCGCCCAAACTTGCCCGGGGGCGCATTGACGACGGCGGCGTCGATGGCGCCTTGCTTGCCTGCGAGCATTTCTTCGTGCGTTTTGAGCTGGTCAAAGGCGTTGAAGAGGCAGTGCACGAGGTTTTGCTTGGACCTGGAGCCGTGGATCTTGACGCCCGCGTCGTGGATGCCTGCCATCTTGAGGATGGAGGCGACGACGGGGCTCGCGATGATGCCCTGGCCAGCGGATTTCGGGTAGAGCGTCACGCGCACCTGGCCGTGCTTGGCGCGCACTTCGTGCGGGACCGTGTGCTCGTTGTAGCGCGGCACGGCGAACAGGTTGCGGCACGCGCGCTGCTGCGCCTTGCGGACCGCCAGCGGAAGCTCAGCAGACTTGCCCATGCCGTACCCGAGCACGCCGTTGCCGTTGCCCACGACCACCAGCGCAGAGAAGCGCATCGTCTTGCCGTTCGCCGTCACTTTGCTCGTGCGGGCAGCGTCAACCACGCGCATGCGAAGCGAGTCGTCCGAAGACAGGCGAGCCACAAGCTCACGCCACTCGGCACCAGCCTCGGGAACGGCCTCCAAAATGCGACCACCAAGAAGCTCCTGAAGAACCACGCGACGAGATCCGCGAGAGAGACCGCGAAGAGAAGCATCCACACGCTCACGCTCCGAAGACGACAGCGCGGCAGACGAAGACAACGAAGACGAAGACGCCTTGCCGCGACCCGCACCAGCACCAGACGACTCTGCAGCCTCAGCCTCCTCCAGGTCGACCACCTCCACGCCGCGGATCAAACGAGGGTCCATGCGAGCAACAGCCTCGCGCAACTCCTCAAACGAACGAAGCGTCACGACCTCCTCAGACGACGAAGACGGAGAGACAGACGCCGCCGGCGACGCCGCCGCCGCAGCCGCGGCCGTCGACGGCGCGGACGACGCACCCGCGGCGCCGTCAGCGGGCGGCGCGGCGCCGGCGGACGACGAAAAGAGACGAGCAGAGGACGCACACAGAGACGCAGACGCAGACCGCGCGAAAGAAAAACCAGACGACGCAGATGGAACGGCCGTCGACGCAGACGCAGACGCGCCAGACGACAGCGCAGCGCGCAGCGCGACCAGCGCGCCGCGGCGCATCGCCGAAGCCATGCGAAAACGACCGCGAGAAAAGGGACGCGCGCGCCGGAAGCGGCAAAAAATCCCCCCGCGACGAACAAAAGACGCGAGGGAAAGACGCCGCGACGAGATCCGACGCCCCGATCGAACGCAAAGAGGGAGCGCGATCCCACGCGCACAGGAGACGAGCACGACCCCGCGCACCGAGCCTGGACGGCCCGCGACCGGAGGCGAGGCAACAGGGGGGGAGGCGAGGGCAGCGAGGCGGCGAGCCGGGAGCCTCGCGCGCCTCGAGCCCTCACTCCAGTTCTCCCGCACTCCCTCCCTCCCCATCCCCCCTCTCCCCACTCTCCCCCCGCGGCGGTGGCGCGAACGTCTCGCCCGCGGGCGCGCTCTCCGACGGGCCGAGCGCGGAGGCGCAGGCGGCGAACTGGTGCCCGCGGCGACCCGCACCACCCTCTTGGTCGGTCTCGTCCGCTTCCTAGTCTAGCGTTGCCACCATGCCGAAGAACAAGGGTACGCGCGACCTTTCGGCCATCGAGCACCGCCTGCGACTGCGCCGCGCGCGCCGCTGATCCTCCGACGGCTCGCGTCCCCCTCCCCCCCCCGCCGCTGCGCGCGTCGCGACAACCACTTGCCGCGACTCACGTGCCCTCGTTTGTATTCGCTCGACTCGCAGGAAAGGGAGGAAAGAACAGGCGTCGCGGAAAGAACGAGAGCGAGGAAAAGCGCGAGCTTGTGTTCAAGGAGGATGGACAGGGTGCGCGCCGGCCGCCCGCGTCGCGAGGCGTCTCGGGGCCGAGAAGCTGGAGTGGGAGGCCGAGAAGGCCGGCGGGCGAGGGAAGGAAGAGAGGGGGGCAGCGGCTGGGGGAGGGGAGTGCTACCGGCGCGTCTGGTCTCTGCCTGGCTCTGCCTGGCCGGCTTGGAGGGCGGCGACTGCTCGTGTCGCTGGCCGCGACGCGGCTGCGCTGGGCGCTGTGCGTGCGGGGCGGCCCGGCGCATCCGCCGTAGCCCTGGATCGGCTGCATTCTCATTGAAATTTCTCCACGTGTCTCCGCAGAGTACGCCCAGGTGCTGCGCATGCTCGGTAACGGCCGCCTTGAGGCCCACTGCATGGATGGCGTGAAGCGCCTCTGTCACATCCGCGGCAAGATGCGCAAGAAGGTCTGGGTCAATGCCGGCGACATTGTGCTGGTTGGACTCCGCGACTACCAGGACGAGAAGGCCGACGTCATCCTCAAGTGCGCATCGCGCGGACGCGAAAGGATGCGGGCAGAGGGCAGGGGGGAGGAGGGGGGAGGGGGGAGACGGGGCAAGAGAGGAGGGGGGGGGGGGCGCATGTCTGGGTGAGGGCGGCGGTTCGATGGCGATGGATCGGTCGGATGTTCGGGGGAGACGCGCCGTGCTTTGTGCGCGCGTCTTGCCTTCCCCTTTTCTCCTTCATCGATGCGTCTGGTATCAGAGGAGCCTCCTGCTGCTGCTGCTGCTGTTGCTTCCTCGCGCTCTCCGTCGCGTTTTTCGTTCTTCTCCCTCTTTTCCTCGGGTGCTGCTGTTTGTTCCTTTGCGCGATGCCCTGCCACGTGCCCTGCTTGCGCCTTCTTTTGTTTTCTCACCCGTCTTCTCCGTTCTATCCTTTCTTTCTTTCTGCAGGTACATGGCTGACGAGGCTCGTTCTCTCAAGGCGTACGGCGAGCTTCCGGACAACATCCGCGTCAACGACGCCGACGTCGGCGACGAGGAGGGTGGCGAGAACGACGACTACATCGACTTTGACGACATCTCCGAGATCTGAGCGCCGTCTCGATCGCACAGTCACTTCGAGAAGACGCAAAGCAACGCGCGAACCGAACCGGACACGAAGCGGAACGACAGAGACGCCGCAACCCATCCACCCCCAAAAGGGGAACGCCCCGGCCCGCGGAGCGCACAGAGAGCGAAGAGGGGGCCTTCTCCCCCCACTCGCGCCCCGACCCACGGGCGCGCGGAGAGAGAGGGCCCTTTCTCCCCCCTCTCTCTTCCCCTCTTTTCCTCCCGGCTTCCTTCTCCCTTTTCTCTCCCGCCCCAGCACCGCAGTTTCCTGTCTCTCTGCCGCTCAATTCCTGTGTCCTTCCTTTTCTCGTTTCGTTTTGCGTTCCCGCCGACGCCAGGGGACGACCCGCCCCCCGACGCCGCCCTGGGACTCTGGCACGCACGCCCCCGCGCCGCTCCCGCTTTCTTTTCGCACACGGCCGCTTGTAAGCGACGATCACGTCACCGATCGTGCCACCACGAAGAATGGGGGGGCGGTGTGTGTGTAAGAGGAGAGGAAAGCTCGATGCTGAAGGGGCGGAGAGGCTTCCAACCCATTTTCTTTCTTTTCTTCTCTTCCTTTCATTCTCCCCGCAAGCAGCGCAGAGCGAAAGCGCGATTGTGTCACAAAAGGCCAAGTTGTCAAACCGCGAGGCGTCAAAAGATGGGAGGGGAGAAAAACGTTTGGAGAAATGGCAAGGAGGTGCACTTCCACAAAAGGAGGGAAATGAGAAGGCGTGGGAGGTGGCACCGCGGATGGAGGCAGAGACAACGCATGCGCGCATGCACACAAAAAACTGCACGCGACGGAAAATTGGACGGAAATGAAAAACCGACGCACATGTGCGCCGTAGGGCTGCCAAGCGCAGCGGCTGAGGCGCCTCGAGCATCGCGCATCGTCATCCGACGACTCCACAGGGCGCGCGCGAGCGTCTGGAAAAAAAAAGAGAGAAAGGAACGAGCCGGAGAAAGAACACTGGGAATGGGGGCCAAATGTGCGGGGAAACGGAGAATAGGGTTGAGGCTCGATACTACGGCAGGTAAAAAAGGGACGAATGGATCCAGGGGGGGCTGAAGGCGGTTGACAGAAAAAAAAGGACAACATATTTGTCGCGACGACCGAATGACGCACGCCTATCGGCGTCGAAAGGGGCGGCAAGGCGAGGGGAGCGCGCGTGTGCAACGCTCGAGGAAACGGACGAGTGCGTAAAACCCCCGAAAAAGGTCGAAAAAAGCGCTGCGGACAATGTCGGATCGAAAACGAACACACAGATGATGAAATTGGGAAACGAAATGAAATTGGGCGGTCGAGGACGCGGCCAGGGAACCGGAGGGCGGGCGAGGTGAGAGTGCCGAGGGGGGTGGGGAGCTGGAAAGATGAGAGGAGGAATACAGAGGGCATAGGGCAGAGGGGACGGGGCGATGGGGAAAAAGGGAAAGGAGACGTTGAAAAAGGGCACTGATGCAGGCGTGGCGATCCGAAAGGACAACCGTTCCGAAAGGAGAGCTGAATGGGGCGCCAACACTGGCAGGAGGACGACGAGGGATGAGGGAATGGGGGAGAGGAGGGGAAAGGAACTGGGGGGGGTCATACAAGGGAGAAAGAGAGATGGTCGAAACTACGTGTGAAACGCACAGGCGCACGCACCGACACCAGTAGCGGCAGTAGCGTTCTACAGCAGGGTCCTGGTCATGCGGTTCCCCAGGGCGAGGGGACGCTGTAGGCTGCGGCGGGTTGCGGCCGGCCTTGGCCTTGCGGCCGCGCCGCTCCGTGAGACGCCTCGAGCACCCCCCCCGCGCCCAACGCGGTCTGAGGCGAGGGTGCCCCCGGGACTGGCGGGCCCTCGAGGCCTGCCCCCCCCATGGCCTGGCCGGCCGCCGGGCCCTGGCCCTGGCCCTGGCCGCTGCCCAGCGCGCTCAGGCCGTGCGGCGGCGACAGCGCCTGTCCTGGTCCTCCGCCCGGGCCATCGAGGCCCACGAGCGGGAGACCCGACAGGTGCGCGAGCTGCGCCTGCGAGCCGTGCAGCGACGATCCCGCGAGCGCCGCGAGCGTCGCGGCAGCCGGCGCCGCGCCTTGCCCCGAGGCGGGGTTGGTGGTGGCGCCGGGGGCAGTTGGATTCGGCGCCTCTTGCGATGTGCCTGCGGCAGCAGGGGCCCCGGAGGTCGCGGCGTGCAGCTGCATCGAGACGTGCTGTTGTTGTTGTTGCTGTTGATGTTGGAGAAGGTGATGCTGCACGGTCGCTGCGATGCTCTGTTGCTGTTGCAGGTGCAGGTGCAGCTGCTGCAGCTGCTGCGCCTGCTGATGCATCGGCTGAGGGTGCGGCAGAGCCTGCGGATGCGACAGCGTCTGCCCTCCCGGAGCCGTCAGCGACGCCAAATGCTGCATGGCGTGCGCATGCTGTTGCTGTTGTTGCGAGACGTGCAGGCCGTGCAGCGTCCCCTGGCGTCCTCCAGGTCCCCCCTGCTCGAAGCTCGAGGAAGCGGGGCCCAGTGGCGCTCCCAAAACGGCGCCCCCCTCGGCATGCAAACGCTGCTGCTGCTGCTGCTGCTGCTGCTGCTGCTGCTGCTGCTGTTGTTGTTGTTGCTGTTGTTGCGCATGCAGCTGCTGCTGCACGTGCGCTTGTTGTTGTTGTTGTTGTTGTTGTTGTTGTTGTTGTTGTTGTTGTTGTTGTTGTTGTTGTTGTTGGTGTTGCTGCGCACGCACTTGCTGCACGTGCGCTTGTTGTTGTTGGACGTGTGCTTGTCGTGCGATTTGGAGTTGTTGTCGTTTGAGTTTTCGTCGTTGTGCTCCAGAGAGCGGTTTCGCTCGTGCCTTTTGGGCTCGTTCGAGGGCGACGCGTTCTTCGGCTGCGAGTCGATCGAGGTCGAGCTTCCAGACGACTTCTCCGTCTCGAACGGCTCCTGTCTTTGCGAACATGGCAAAGGCGTTGAGCGCCGAGCGGACGCCGTGTTTCCATCGCTGGAGCGTTTTTTTCCCCGAGACGATGGCGAGATCGAGCTGGGGCGCAAAGCCCGGGTGTCGCGCGATCGCGGCGCAGATCTGGCCGCTGGTGCCCTGCCCGCCCAGGGCGTCCCTCAGAGCCCACACGGCCATGGCCTTGTAGCTCGTCTCGTGCTTTGCCTTGGCGTGTTTGGTCTTGGCCTCGGTCCGTCCCGTGTTCTTGACGTACGCGTACTTGTACGACACGGACTCGTACGAGCGACCGAAAATCGAACCCAACGCGCGCCAGTCCACGCGATCCAAGCCGGTCTTCCGACACAGGTAGAGAGGGTCCTCCACGAGACGAAGCAGCTCTGCAACCTCCGCAGACGTCCACTTTTTGCCATCGTTCTCGGGAAGGCGGTGACCAGACGAAGAAAGAAGAGGCGACGATGAGGGAGCAAGGGGAGGAACCGCAGACGACGAGGGGGCGAGCGCGAGCGAAGGAGGGGCGGCGGTCGAGGGAGAGAGCCCGGCAGCGGGGGGGGCCGACGGCGAGAGAGACCCGGGGAGCGGGCCCGGGGGCAGCTCCGGAAGAGAAGAGGGCCCAGGGGAAAAAGCGGAGGGGGGCAGGCCGGGAACGACGGAGGACGAAGGGAGGGCAGCTCCTGAGAGCGCCGCCGCGGCCGCGGCCACCGTGGAGGAGGAGGTCGAAGGGCCGCGGCCACCGGGGGGCGCGGGGAGAGAGGCGCCGTCGAGACCCATGCCGGCGGAAACGGCCACGGATGACGACGGCACGGACGATGGAGAACCCAGGGAAACGCGCGTCGCCTGAGAACCGTGCAGAGAAACGTGACCGGCTCCAGCATCAGCGCCAGCGTCAGTGCCGGTGCAGGTGCCGGTGCCATTTCCAGTGCCGGTGCCGTTGCCATTTCCATTTCCATTTCCAATGCCGTTGCCGTTGCCGTTGCCATTTGCAGCGCCATTTCCGCTCCCGGTTAGAGGGCCGTCGCCGCCGGGTTGCCCAGAGGCGTCCGTCGAGGCGAGGAGGTCCTCTCCGCCCGCCATGCCCATGCCGGAGGGGCCATGGCCCATGTTGGAGGGTGCGTTGCCCATGGCGGCGGCGTGCATGGCGAGCCCGAGGTCCATGCCCCCGAGGGACGGGGCGGCTGCGGGGGTGGCCGGTGGGTCGGAAAGGCGGCCGAGCGCGCCCTTGGCGCCGGTCTCGTCGCCGACCGCGCCGTCCGGAGCCCGGTCGCCCATGGCAGAGGCGTACGCGCTGGCGTACGCCGCCATGACCTCGGGCCCGAGCGGCCCGAAGGCGCCCGAACCGCCGATCGAAAGTCCCGGCGCGCCGATCGAGAGACCTCCGATGGAGAGGCCACCCCCATCCCCGCCAGGAGGAACGTTTCCGCGTGCGCCTCCGGCGGCGTCTGTTCCCACGTCGCCTGCACGGCCCGGGTCGGACAGAGGCAGCACCTGCGGCGTCGACGCCAGCATGACCGGGGGCATGCCTGCCTGCGGGGCGCCGAGGGGCGCCGGGGCGAGCGGCGAGGCGAGCGCGGCCGAGCGGGGGCGGGACTGTGGGTGCGAGTGCGAGTGCGAGTGCGAGTGCGAGTGCGAGCGAGAGAGCGTGGCGCCGGGGACGAGCGCCAACGACGCGGTTTCTGCCGACCCGTCGTGCCCGACTCGCGCCTGCAGCGCTTGCATCGACGTCGCCGAGCGGGGCCGCTCCGCAAGGGTCGTCGAGCCGTCGACGCCGGCCCAGGCGCCCGCGGCGGCCAAGCCAAGGGGCGCTGGATCCGACCCGGTGGGAACGCCCTCGGTGGAGAGGGTCTCTCTGGTTCCCAGCGCCTCGGGAGCGGCTTCCGCGCCGCGGTCTCCGCCCGGATCGCTCGGCGAAGCACCTGGAAGAGGCTCGGAAACCACGCCTCCCTCGGTGCCGCCGGGAGGTG
>PEIA01003111.1:0-13405 GCA_003613005.1 Prototheca ciferrii
TAGAAGAAGAAGAAGAAGAAGAAGAAGAAGAAGAAGAAGAAGAAGAAGAAGAAGAAGAAGAAGAAGAAGAAGAAGAAGAAGAAGAAGAAGAAGAAGAAGAAGAAGAAGAAGAAGAAGAAGAAGAAGAATGGTCGGTTCAGAGGGAAAGAGAGGCAAAAGGGTCGTCGGCTGGGGCGGTGCGCGTCATCGACGACGCTGCGGATGCGTTTTGCAGAGATGACCCTCGCCAGAGCGCGCACGAGCCATGCGGAGCTTTGACCAGAGTCCGCGAGCGCCGCACAGACAGCAAGCCCGGCGAATTTTGCTGTTTTCTGCGAAGTGGTCTGTGCGAATGCCCGCTTTACGGGGATCCAGAGAGGCAGTATGTGGGGCGGCGCCCAGAGGGGGCGGCGTATCACGCGTCCCGCCCGTCTCCCCCCCCCCCCGTCAGCGATGGGATCACTACGCGCATCCCCGACGCGCGCACGCCTGCGCTGCGCGAGCGCGTACGTACATGTTGCATTCGAGACGTGTGGCGTGCGAGACATCGGGCCGCGCCTTCATCATCGACCCATAGGCGTGCCCGTCACGTTCTCTCCGTACCCCCTATGCTCCCCCACCCCTCGCCCTAGAGACCCCGATCCGCTTTTTCTTGTCGCATCTGCGGTGTGCGTCATCCCACGTTGCCGTCTCCGCTCATGGCGACGAGGCGCGTTTCTGTGGCAGTGCTTTTTCGGACGAGATAGACGTAATCTGCTGCTGCTGGGAGGTCGTCTTGGTTTCTGTGCCACTTTAGGGTGGCGGTGGTGTCGTTGAGGACGTCAAAGGTCACGAATCCAAAGGCGGGTTCTCGAAAAGCGGACCAGGCTGGTTGTTCCGAGGCGCAAAAGTTGCCGTCGTAGGCTTCGAAGTAGCAGTAGTTCGGTTGCGACGGCACGCCCTTTCTGTCTTCCGGTTGCGGGCAGTGTCCCGGGAGGTCTGCAAAGATGACCTCGAGCTTTTCGACGTTTCCTCCCGTGCCGACGGTCACGTGGACGGGTCCGAGGGGGTCGAGCGTGTGGTTGTAGACGGCGAAGGATCGTTCGTAGCCGTGGACGTGTCCTGAGAACACGACGTCGACGCCGTAGTCGTAGAAGATGGGCTCAAAGGCCTGTCTGTAGCACTCGACCTCTTGGTAATGCGCTTTGTAGCTGCTGTACATGGGCGCGTGCTGCGCGACGACGACCCAGGGCGTGACGTTTCGGTCGACGGCGTCGAGATCGTCCAGCAGCCACTGCTGCTGCTCAGAGCCCTCGTCGTAGGGCGCGTAGGGCGACGGGAAGACCCAGTGCACCGGCCCGACGTCGGCCGAAAAGTAGCGGGGGTCCCCGGTCGCTGACACGTTGGGCGGCATGCGGTGCGCAAAGGCGGCCAAGATGGTCCCGTCCGACTGACGCTCGAGGTCGTGGTCGCCGGCCGCGAAGAGAAACGGCACCTTGGACGTCACGGACGAAACGAGCCGACCCCACATGTCCCACCGTGGCTGATACGATCCGTACCGGGTCAGCGGGTCGAGGACGATGGCCGACGATGCGTCGTCGGCCGTCGTTGTTAGGTTGGAGAGAATCGCGTCGGCGGTGCCGTTGGACCATCGCGTGTCGGCGTCGGAGAGGTCGCCGATCCAGACGACGGCGTGCGGGTCCGACTCGAGCAGGTGCTTGTACGTCTCTGTCGAGTTTGCCGTCTGCCCGCCGTCCGAGAAGACGGCAAAGGAGATGGGGTAGGCCGTCGCCGAGCCGGGCATCGTGAACGACGTGCGAGAGCCCCACACGCCCGCGGCGCCCGAGCCGACGCGGTACGTGTACGACACGCCGGGCGAGAGCCCGGGGACGAGCACCCGATGCAGCGTCCCGGACGTGTAGTTGGTCGCGCCGGGCACGCGCGCGGGGTCGTACGCGTAGCTGTACTGATCGACGACGCCAACGTATGTCACCAACGTGCCGTTGGGCAGCTCCAGCTCGACCTCGGACGAGTCGCCGGAGACGTCCCGGGCAGACGTCGCGCCCACGTACGTGCTCGAGTTGCCGGTCGACCACGTCACCAGCAGCTGCGTCCGATCGTAGTACAGCAGCTTGATCTGCTCGGGAGTCACGCCGTCGTACAGCAACGGATTGAGCAGAGGGTCGCTCTCGTCCAACTGCCACGACCCGCGAAGCTGCCCGTCCAACTCGGTAAAGTTCCACATTACCGTCGTTGGAACGAATGAATCCATCAGCGACTGCGCATCGTCGTACGTCGTCGTCAGCAAAACGCGAGCGCAACACGAAGCACATAGAAATGGACACGCAGCCAGTACCACCAACGCACGCGCCAAGGCGGCCGACCCGGGGCCCGTGGCGCGAGCGCCACGGGCACCCATCTGAAGAAAGGGGAGGGAGCGATCGAGGAAGGGGGGGCGGATTGGGGAAGCGGGACGGGGGGCCCAGGGGGGGGGCGCGATGCGGTGGGGAAAGCGGAACGGGGGCCCAGGGGAGAGAAACGGGCGGATTGGGAGCGGCGTTGCGAAAAAGGCGACCGACATCGACGAGCGGCGTGCCTTTCCAGGACGCGTGCACGGGCCGTATCGCGCTCGAAGCTCTCAACGCCGCCCTTGTCTTGTTTTTGTCTTTTTTCCCCTTCGCTCCCCCTCTCCCTCGGCACTCGGCCGCCTTTCCCCTCGCGGCCTCGGGCCGCGGGGCGCGGTCCTCCGGTCCACTGGCCGTCAACGTTTCATCCGCCCGGAAAGCTGGGCGGCGCGAAGGAGGGAACGGGCGGAGCAAGCGTCTAAGCAGCGCCAATGCTCGACAACCTCGCGAAGAACGATTGAAACGCACCACGCCACCCCTGCGGGCAATTGCGCGCGGGCCTCGAGCACGCCACCCGCGTCGAGAACGGAGCGGTCGGGCGCGACAGGTGCTGCGAAGGAAAAAAGCGGAGAAATGCGACGAAAAAAAACGGCGACGCGCGCCGCAATCCGCCCGCGAGCGATGCGCCGACTCGGCGCTTGCCGCGCGAGGAAAAGCCGAGCGCCGGAGGCGAGAGGGAGCGTTCGCGGGCCGCAGAAAAAGCGCGCGCTTTTTTTTACTGCGCGCTTCGCCGGGAGCTTGGCGCGCGGCCCCCGGCTGGCTCGCGCTCGAAGTGGTTTGGGGGTTCTTTTTGTCGTCGTGTGCATTCCCGAGATGTCTCACCCGCGTCAAACGCCGGTGGCGCTGCGGCGTCGCCGCGCGCGGCTTGTCGCGGTCGTGGCCTCGGTCGCGGCGGTGGTCGGTATGGTTTTGTTTCTAACGTCGGTGTCGCCAAGTGCCGACTCCTCGACCCAACTCGTCGAGGAGTCCCGAAAAGAGGCGTGGTGGTCGACGTTGCACGAGAGGCTGACGAAGGAGATTGCTGCGGTTGACGCGGCTTCGGTGAGTGGTTTGTCGCCGAGCTGGGAGCGGCGCGGGGCCTGCCGGTTAACGCGGCGCCGACGAATTCCGTTCTGTTCCCCCCCCCCCCCGCCCCTTTTTTGCGTGTTTCGTGCAGGAACCTCCTGGCGTCGTGTTTTACGGCGATTCGATCTACGAGATGATGGGCGGCAAGCACGCGGGGGACCCTGCTCCTACGCTGGCCGGTTCCCGTCGCGAGTTTGACAAGGCGTACGGCAACTTGCACACGAAGATCGTGGCGATCTCGGGCGACCGGACGGGTCATCTGCTGTGGCGTCTGTCGCACGGCGAGATGCCGACGCGGGTCGCTCCTCGGGCGATTGTGGTACTGATCGGGACGAACGACCTCGCGTGGGCCCGTCGGCAGTCGCTGCGGTCGTCGGGAGACCGCGGCGAGGGCAAGAGCGGCGGGGCGTCGTCCGAGGCGCGCCAGGCGGCGTTCCTGTCTGCCGCGGCGAAGAACGTGGTCGTCGGCGTGCGTTCGATCGCGAAAAGGCTCCGGGCCGCCTACCCGACGTCCTCGATCGTCATCCAGGCCCTGTTGCCGCGCGCCGATCGCCTCCCCGACGGCGGCCCCTCGGACGCGCAGCCCAGCGTCTACACGCCCTACCTCGAGGGCATCAACGTTGGCCTCAAGGCTGTCTCGGGATCGATTCCCAACGCGCACTTTGCCGACTGCAACGCGCTCTTTCTGACCTCGGACGGCCGACTCAACTTGACGAGGCTCAACGACGGCCTCCACCCTTCGGAGGAAGGGTACCGGGTCCTGCACACCTGCCTTCAGCCCATCGTGGCCAAGGCGCACGACGAAGCGCCCGCGGGAGGCAAGGTTCTCGACTGGAAGAGTCAAAAGAAAAGCAAGCCCTGAGGAGGAGGGACGCCAGAGGGCGATGGGCCGGGAACGGTCTGGCCAAGCACGCAGCATAGGGTAAAGGGTAAAGCGGCAGAGGAGGAGGGGGGTGGGGGGGAGGGCGAAACCGAAACTCGAACGACGAGAATACAACTCTAGCATCGCATGAGAAGGAACAAAATCAACGCCTCGCTCTCGCAACGACGGGACGAGCGCATGGACAGCGGTTCTCTGCCCCTCTCCGTTCGTCGTGGAGACCTCGGGCCGGCGTGGCGAGCTGGACCAAACCGTGTGCAAATTCTGCCGGCATCGCAGCCGCAACGCCACCCGCAACACTAGGCTCGTCTATTCTCTCGCGGCCGCCGCCCCTCCGAAATCACCCGTCTACCGACAGCAGCCCTCCGCTGCGATGTGGGGTATCCCGGGGGCGGGGTGACGGCGCCAAGGATCGCAGCGACCATCGCGCGCCTCTTAAGGCGCCCCGAAGCGGCTCTATCGGGAGCTGCTGCAAAGCATTCACGACGAGCGCGGGTCGGCTTTTTTTCTCTGTAAGATTGCACGATACGCCATCGACACGCCAAGCTGGGGGTGCTCGAGGGAGGGGGGGGAAAGGGCGGTAAGGGGAGGAGGAGCAGTCCTTTTCCCCTCGTTCGTCCCCCGCTCCCCTCCGCCTCCCTCCCTCCCTCTCTCCCTCCCGCCCCCCGCGCGCGCGCGCGCCTGGCCGACGCTTTCGCGTCCACGTCCCCGCGGCGTCGGGGCATATTCTGCTTCTTCTTTGCGATGGAAGGCGAAAAATCAAAGCTTTTGCCCGGCACCGAGCCGGTTGTGCCGCCTCGGCGGTGCTGTCGGCGTCGCGCGGCTTGTATCGTCTCGTTTTTGGGACTTGTCGTCCTGTTCGCCCACATCCCGCTTTCTCGCCGCTTGGTCGTCCGTGCGCCCCTCCCCATCCCTGCGCCTCGCCAGGATGGCTGGTGGCGTGCTCTGCACGGCAAGTACCTCGCGGAGGTCGCCGCCATCGATGCCGGCCAGGCGAAGGTGCGCGATGCTGTCGGACCTTTCGTGTTTGGGCGGCCGCGGGCGCGCCGATCGCGGGGCGCCGCGCGACCGCCGCCGTTGCGTTTCCATCGGGTGCTCTGGAGCATTGTGTTGCGAGCGGATGCTCTCGAGCGCGGTTCCGCGCGTGCGAGTCGCGAGCCGTCCGAGGGGGCGCGTCGGGAGGGGGCGCGTGGGTTCGGTAGGGCCGAGGGGCGGGGGGGGACGCGTTGGATCGAGAAGGCGGGCCAGGGCGCCATGTGGTTGAGCTGGGCGAGCGGTCGGTGGAGACTCGCCGGGGTGGAGACTCGCCGGGGTCCACTTGTGACTTTTTGCCTTTGTCTTTGCTTTGTTTGTTCGTTTCGCGTCTCCTTCGTTGTCGTTTGTTTGTCTTTTCCTCCCGTTCTTCTTTCGACCTTCCAACCTCGTGTTGTTTTGCTTCCTTTCTGTGCAGCCGTACGGTGTGATTTTCTACGGCGATTCGATCACCGAGTCTTGGAACGGTTTGGACCACGGTTTCCCCGTGGCTCGTGCTGTTGGCGTGGACGAGGTTTTCCGCAAGCACTTTGGTTCGTTCGACGCGCGTGCGTTCGGCATCGGCGGCGACGAGTCTGGGCACCTGCTGTGGCGTCTCCTGCACGGTGAGCTTCCGAACGGCACCACTGCGTCTGGGTCGTCGACGTCTCCCCGCGTGGCCGTGCTGAACATCGGCACGAACGACCTGGGCGCCGCTCGCCGAGGATCGACGCTGTCCGAGGCGTACGCGAGCGTGAACGCGGCCGTCCCTGGCGTCCTGCAGCGCATCGTGCAGACCGTGCGTCTGTTCCGCCGCGCGGCTCCCGACACGCACCTGGTGCTGCAGGCGCTGCTGCCGCGCTCGCGCGACGCCGGCGGCGACGACCAGTTTCTGCAGCCCAGCGTCTACACGGACGCGCTCGACAGCATCAACGACGGCCTGCACGCCCTCGCCGCGGAAGACGGTCACCTCCATTTTGTCGACTGCAACGACGGCCTCTACGACGCGGCCGACGGCTCGCTCGTGCCAGAGCTCCTCCCGGACGGTCTGCACCCCTCCAAGGACGGCTACGACCGCATCGGGTCCTGCCTCGCCGTCACCGTGCGCCAGCTCTGGGACAGGTCGGCCGCGGAATTCGAAGCCCAAAGGACCGCCCCCGCGACGACCCGCGCGCTGCCCGACGGCGACGCCAAGGCCGCCGAGGCGCACGAGACGATCCAGGCGCTGCTGGCCAAGGTCCGCGCCGCCGACGAGGCCGGCGAGGGCCTGGACGCCAAGGTCGACCTGCCGGACGACCTCGGGTTCGTCTCCAAGAACGGCCGCGGCCAGGTCTCCGCCTTCCCCTCGCTGGACCAAGCCGACCGCACCAAACTCCACAGCGTCCGCGGCCGTCGCCACCACCACCACCACCGCGACGACGCCGAGCGCCGCCACTCGGGCCGCCACTACGGCTCTGCGTTCCGCGACCGCGACCACGACCGCGACCACCGCGACCGTCGCCGCTCCAGGCCTGCCGCGGCCGTTGCGCTGCCCATGCCCCTCGGTTCGTCCAAGGCCGACGAGGCCGAGATGCGCGGCATCTTCGACGCGCTCAAGCTCGTCGACGACGAGGCCAAGCGTGCCCGCCGCGAGGGACGCCCGGACGCCAAGGTGGTCGCCATTCTCGGAGACGACGGCAACGGCGCCGTCGCCATGGTCCAAGGCGGCGCCGCGGGGGCGAGCTCTGTGGCCGTCGACGCCGCCGGCGCCGACGTCAGCTCCAAGGCCGTCTCGGGCGTGCACCGCGTGTCCACGCACCTGACGCTGCCGCTCAGCATGCCGGCGCTCACGCTCCGTCCCGCGGTCAACGCGGTCAACGCCGAAGACCTCGAAAAGGCCCAGGAAGCCATGAACCGCGCCTTTGGGCTCACCTTTGGAGCCGCCACCAACAGCGCAGACCCTGCCGCCTCCGCCTCCGCCGCCTCCACCGTCTCCGCCTCCGCCGCCGCCTCGTCCCTGTCATCGCTCGTGGAGGGATCGATGGAGGCGTTCTCGTCCATTTCCGACGCGGTGATCAAGGCGATCCGCGAGTCGCTGGACGCCGCGCGCCCGGCCGCCCAGGCCGCCGGCGAGGTCGTGCAAAAGGCCGCGCAGAGCGCCGCCCAGACGGCGCAAAAGGCCGCCGCCGAGGCCGCCGAGGCGTCGCGCGAGGCCACCACCGAAGCCACGGAGAAGGCGCGCGAAGCCGCCGCAGAGGCCTCGAGCGAGGCGCAGGAGGCCGCCGCCGAAGCCACGGAGCGCGCTCGCCAGGCCGCCGCGGCCGCCATGGAGGCGTCGCACGACGCCGCCGAAAAGGCCGCTGACGCCATGCGCCAGGCCTTTGGGCGCCTCGGAAAGTAGAGAGGCGGCGAAGCCACGCGCCCTCGGCCGCCGCCGATCTCTCGGAAAGATGACGGGAAACGAACGCGCGCTTTTCCACGTCGAGTGGCCAAGTGCGAGGGTCGCGGACAAGACGACTCGCACACCTACGGTCCCAACGTCCCTACATCTCCCTTGCAGTGCATCTCCGCTTCTCCGCACCTTTTTCTTTCTCTCTCTCTTTTCCCTCCCTTTTCTCCAACCGATTCCCATCTCGTCCTTTCGTCCGCGTCGCCGCGCGCGCGCTCATCCTCATCTGCTTTCACGTCCACGCTTGCATGCCTTGTGAACCCACTCCCGCGCCTCCCCTGGCCCTTTGTTTTTCCTTTTCATCCGCCTCCCTCTGCCCGGAGCGCTTGCCCCCCACCTTCCCGTCAACCTTTCGCCGCGTTGCCACCGCTCTTTTCGCTGCACGCGCTCCTTGCCGTGCCTCGCGCCCGCGTTTCGCGCTTCGCCGCCCACTCGCGCGCGGCGAACCCTCCGTGCAACGCGTTGTCGAAACAAAAGCGAAAACCGCACTCGCCTCAGCTGACGTCAGAGGGAACGAGGGGTTGCAAAACTTCCCCAGGCCCCCGGGGAACTGAGGCGGGGAAGCCAGAGGTAGGGGGGCCAAAGCGGGCGCAAAAGAACACGGGGGAAGAGGGAAGGCAGAGCGCTGGGAAACCAAGGCGGAAAGACGAGGCGGCAGCGGCGAGGAGACGCGACAAGTCCAGGGCGAGGCGGGAAGAGGTCGGGCGCGAACGCGCCGCGGGGGAGGGCGAAAGAACGGAAGACAGCGGGAGAAGTCCGCGCATCGACGCGCAACGTCCCGCGCGCGGGTGGAGAGAGAAAAGACAGGCACGATGCCGAGGTCAAAGCTTGCACCTGACACGCGTCCGCTAGGGAGCGAGATTGCAATGGAGTGGTGCCAGCGAGGCCGCGACAAGACGCGTTGGAATCGCGTTCACGTGGCATCAGCAATACGCACGGGGCCGGTCTCAGTGAGGCAGCAACGAGACGCGTGCACTTGTCGTCGGGTCGAGAACAGGCCTGTGCCAAGCATGTATGGGTCGCTTTGATGAGCCGTCGTTTTGCTTTTCCACGGCTCTCCGTTGCCGATTTGCCCGGTGCGTTTCTTTTTCGTATGTTTCTTCGTTCGCGTCACGATCACTGTCCGCCGAGCACGGTGCGGATCGCTTTGACGAGCGATTCGGTTTGGTCTTCGCTTCGCTCGCTCTCTCCGCGCCCCGCCCTCCAGGCGACGACGCCGTCTGGGCGCACCAGCACGGCCGAGGCCTCAAGGTCGAACCGCCCGCCCACGATTCGGGCGGACAGGTGCGGCGGCAGAGGCCCTGCGGAGCCTCCTTGTGCATCCAACGGCGACGATACAAGGGACGCGAACAGCGGCGGGCGCGAGCGGGAGGCGTCCTCGAGCGTTCCGGGGGCTTGTGAAGCCCTGGTGCCCTCCGAGGTGGAAGCGTGAGCGTCCGTTCCTCGCTCCGCGTTCGCGTCGTCGGGCTCTTTCCAGGCTTCAACGACGACGGGCACGATCTGCACGGCGCCGCCCATGGCGGCCTGGCGCGCGCGCTCGCTGCTCGCGGCGCGAACCCACGCCTCGGTCTCGGGCTCGTCGCCGCGCACCCACAGCACGAGGGCCAGTCCCGCGCCGGCGGTCACGTCGAGGGTCGAAACGGCCGCGCCCGGCGGACCGTAGACTGCGACGCCGTCGCCGGGCGGACGCGGAGGCAGGCCCGCGAGCAGGGGCGAGTGCGGGGCGTGGCCGGCGAGGGCGACGGCCCGAGCGATCACCTCGGACGGCGACAGCGGGCCGCGAGACGCCGGAGCGGGCGGACACGTTGGGGGCGTCAGCGCGTCCACGACGACGGTCGAGGAGGACGCAGCGTCCGGAGAAGGAGGCGAGGCGTCTCGTCCCGACGAGGACGAGGACGGCGGCTGCTGGCTGGTGAGCGGGTCGACGCGGTCGTCCACGCCCCCACCAGCCTGCTCGTCACCCTGCAAACCCGCTTGGCCGGGGGGGTCGACGCGGACTGCGTTGGGTGCCTCTGCGTTGCCTCCTGGCAGCTCCTTGCCCTCCGTCGTCCCCGTTTCCCTGAGTTCGACCCAGGCGTGCGGAAACCTGGCGCCCGGGAGGGTGGTGGGCTCGTAGGGCGCGTCTCTCGGCCTAGCAGCGAGCGCCCTGGCGAGCGCGGGCGCGTCGCTGGGTTCCCGGCGGACGGCGCCGCGCGCGTAGACGTGCCCAAGGTCTTCGCGCGGGAAGAGCAGCCGCAGCGTGTCCCCGCGCGCGAGGCGGGCGCGCAGAGCGTCGGCGCGCGCGAGGCGCGCGAGCTCGAGGGGCGCCCGGCCGAGGGCCATGGCGACGTCCAGGGCTTTGCGCTTCAGGTCGCCGGAAGCCACCGGAAGGTCCTGCACGGCCTCGGCGGTGGCGGTCGCAAGGTCAAAGTCGAGTCCCAGCAGCCGCGGCAGCCGGAGCTCCTCCCGGAAGTTGCGGACGGACAGACGCGCCGCCGACACGGCAGCGGATCTCCGTTCGTGCGTGTACGTCGACAGCAGGTGCAGCGCCGAGGGCGACAGGAACGCCGTCGGCAGCGTCGACAGGGAAGATGACGGAAGAACGTCGGAACGAGAAGCAGAGGACGGGCTTTCGACTTCATCGACCCCCTGAACCCCATCGACCCGGTCAGTCGCCCCTGCGTGGCTGCGTTTTTGGGCCTCTCGAATCTCCTGTTCGCGGACGATGGCTGCGACGCGCCACGCGAGGCCGTGCGCGTCGCCCAGGCCCGTGTTCAGGCCGAACGCGCCTGCGGGTGGAAAGGCGTGCGCGGCGTCGCCCGCCAAAGCGGCGGGCCAGGCCCACGCCATGGGGCTTTGTGCAGCGTCTTCTCCTTCCTCGCGACCCTCCGCGCCACGCTCGGGGTCTGCGCGCCCGGGTCGCGCCGACTCCTCCTCGTCGCCGTGGAGACCTGGCACGTAGCTGTCCGCGACGCGCGCGGCCATGGTCCACGTCCGGGCCGACCGGACGTCGACGGCGACGTCTTTGCCAAGCGCCCCCCGGAGGGCCCGCTCGGCCTCGGCCACGGTCCAGGTTCGCTGGAGCGGCGGGAAGATCGGGATCTGCGCCACAAACTCGCCGTCGCGCAGGTCGTGCGTCACCAACACCACGACGGCATCGGGGCCGTAGCAAAAGGTCAGCATGGCCCCGCGCCCGGACGCCAGCAGGCCGTCCGCCAGCTCCTTTGAGAAAAAGTGAACGTTCAGCAGATGCTGGATGGCACCGGGACCGGACATGGGCACGCGCGCGGCCTCGCGCAGGCCGGACCGAGCCCCGTCGCAGGCCACCGCAAACGGAAACGAGGCAGAGACGCTCAAAGGGAAAGAAGCCGAAGCTGAGGTGTCGGACCGAGTCGGGGGGGCCGAAGGGGGAGGTGCGGGGGCCCGGGGGCCAGACGCGCCTCCGCCCCTCTGCTTTTCGAGCAGGGGAGGGCCCGCGGGGCCGTCGGGTTCGGCAGCATCGACCTCCGAAAAGGTCAGTCTGATCGAGGGAGGAGAAGGAAACGTGCCCGACGTGGCCCTTTGAAGGGCGAGTTCGACGTTGCGGACGGCTTCGTCGCTTGCGAGGGCAGGTTTGGCGTCGCCGAAAGCTTCTTCGCTTCGCACCGCGCCCCCCAACGCCTCGTTCGATCCCTCCCTTCGCTCCCAGCGGTCGACGCGCACGCCGGTGACGACGCGGATGGCGTCCGGGCCCTCGAGCTCGACGGCACGCGCCAGCAGGCGGTGCAGGCGGTGCTGCGCCAGGTGCGCCACGGGCTCGGGCGACTCGACGTAGTCCCCGGCCCCCGAGGCGTTGGGCGAGTCGGCGCGCGCGCGCGGAAAGTGGTCGACCAGAGCGTACGGAGGTTCGTCGCCGAGAAGCGTCTCCAGGTAGGCGAACCGACGCCACGTCTCGAGCGGCGGTGCGTGCAACGCGACCGCGGCAGCCAGTCCGGGCGCCGCCGCACGGAGCGTCTCCATGCCGTGTCGGTTGGTCACGTGCGCCTGCGGGTGCGACACCAGAGATCGTGACCGCTCGGCCACCAACGACTTGGTGCCCAGACGAGACAACAACAGAGCGAGAGCGAGACCCGTCGGGCCGCCGCCCACGATCGCCACCCGCGACGACGCATCCCCGGGCAACGACAGACGAGAAGAGGGAGAGGAAGAGGGAGATGAGGAAGATGACGGCAACGACGACGACGACGACGACGACGACGACGACAACGACGACGACGACGACGACGACGACGACGACGACGACAAAGGCGAGGAGGAAACAAAACGCGCAGCGCGACCCGTGCCCAGCGTGCGGCTCGGCGTCCGCGTGCCCGCGACGGACGGGCGGCCGAGCGTCCCTGCGAGGCGTGCGCAGCCACCGCGAGCCGACGCGGCTTCCAATCCTCGCGTGCGGAACGGCCGAGCGGCGCAAAGCGCGCCGCTCCCGACGGCGCGTCGACCTGCGACGGTCGCCAGGGCGGCGCTCAGGGACGACGGGGCGAACATCGCAAGGTTCAGTCTTCCTTTTTCACCGAATTGCGCTCAGAGCTTGAGCACTCCCAGGAGTCGTTCGAGCTCGCGCTCCTCCTGGGCCTCGCGGTCGTCTTCGTCCCTTCCGAGCAGTTCGAGCGCCCTCTGCAGCACCCGAGAGCGGTGCCTGACGTAGGCCGAATTCGGCGGAAGGCGCCGCAGTCGGTCGAGGTCCGTCCGGATCGCCCGACGCAGCGCTGCCACGCGTGAGGAAGGGAGAGAAGAAGAAGAAGAAGAAGAAGAAGAAGAACAAGAACAAGAAGGTCGCGAACGAGACCCCAAAGCTCCGCCGACGCCCTCGGAAGCGTCGCCCAAAGGTTCGTCCGAAAGAACCGCAAGCCCGCGCAGACGCTGGAGGGGGGCCACACGCAGCGGCGCAGACGCCGAGGCGGAACCGCCGAGCGCCGACGACCGCTTGAACGAGCGTCCCTGCGTCTCCCCGCGACGGCGCAACGAAGAGGCGCGAGACCCGGACGCGGAAGCCGTGGCGAGGGCCTGGTCGCTCGACCCGGAACGACCTCGCGCGGCTCGAGAGCCGGCGCGACGAAAGACCGACTGGGAAACGGCCTCGAGCCCGCGAAGCGACGCGAGCGTGACGCTCTCGATCGACGCCGGGCGGGGAAAGCGCGGAGACGGGCTGGGCGTCGCGAGGCGCGGCGGATGCGACGGCGACGGCAAGGCCGACGACCCGGGGTCCTCTGAAGAAGACTGGTGCGCGGGAGCGGTCGGTGCGGCAAGCCCAAAGCCGCCCAGATCGCGGAGATCGCCGATAGGTAGGTCGGTCGCAGAGACGGACCGGCCCACGAGCGTCTCGAGCGCGCCCAAGGGAAAGCTCCCCGACTCGGCCAACGCCGGCAGCGAGCTGGTCGAGGAGAAGACCGGCCGCTGTGGCGACGCCGGCGGTGGGGGTGCCGGCGGACCACCGGACGGGAACGCCAAGCCGCTCGCAATCGACGACGGTAGCTCGCGATCGACCTCGAGAACCGAAGAGTCGTCCGAACTCGATGACGCGTCGCGCATATCGCGCGAACAAGCCCCGGATCTCTGTCCGCGCGCGGCCGGCCGCGTGCAAACTCGGACACGCGGCCTTTGGCCCCGCCCCGCCTCGCCACCCCCCGCCTCGCCCGGCCT
>PEIA01003122.1:0-13398 GCA_003613005.1 Prototheca ciferrii
CGTCTTCCGTCCAGCTGCGGCCACACGCGCCTGCAAGACCCGGTCGGCCAGAGCGTCGGAGCGTCTCCGCTTCCTCTTCCTCTTCCTCTTCCCCGCTTCGGCGGGGCCGCTCCAGCTCGCTTCCCCACCCATGCCTCCCGTCCCCGTTCCTTCCGTCGCCGCTTTTCTCGACCCCTTTCTCGCCGACGCCACTCCACGCCTCTCTCTCTCGATCCGCGCACTTTTCCTTCTTCTCCTTCTTCTCTTCGTCGTCATCCGCGTGCGCCCTTGCATCGCCCGCGCGCGACTTTGTCCGGCTTTTGCTCGGGAGGCTGGAGAGTCCTCGACCTCGATCCCAGGATCCTGGGATCGGTCCCGGGATCCCGGGAAGGTCGGAGACCGAGAGACCCGCGTGCTGAGGCGTGCCGCCGAGTCTCCAGCTCTCCGAGCGAACCAGGGCGATGTTCCACGCGCGATGCTGCGAGAAGCGCGGCTTTTGAGCTCTTTCTCAACGGGGTTTTGTACTTGCTTTTCGTTTCCGCGACCGAGCCGCGGACATGCCCGTCCCGCGATCGCGCCTGCGATCCTTCGTCCCCTCGTTCCCGTCTCACCCCTTTTTTTCTACCATCTTCCCGATACCTCTTATTTCGTTGCCGATGCAGTCGCGGCGCGACGCGCTCGGCGTTCTTCCTTGCTTCTTTCCTTTCTTTCTTTTCTATCGTTTTTCCCCTGCCCCCCCCCTCCCCCCTCCGTCCCCCCTCTTTCTCCAAACTCACAGAGACTGTTTCACGCCTGACGTTTTGGTCTTTTCCCGTGATCCTCGCCACCCGCTTCCGTCTGCGATCCAGCCCCTTTGCCCGTTTGCCGCGATCCGTCGCCGACCGCCGACCACCGTCCGCCCGTGCCCTCTCTCTCGCTTTCCGCGCTTTCGCTTTCTTCCATTTCACGCGTCGCTTCCACGTTCGCTGGGATCGCCTTCACTTGCGCTTGCGCCCCCCCTTTCTCGCGTCTGCGCGTCGACAGGGCCTCGCCTCCAACGCTCTGCCCTCGCTCCTGCCTTGCCCCCGTTCGATGGTGCGCGCACGTTCGCTTGGGCGCCGCCGCCCTCGGGTGCGCCCGTTCTCGAGACGATCCTCGTCTGGCTCTCCGCCCCTTCGCCGCCGCGAGACGCTCTGTCGCTCGCTCGTTCCCCCACCCGTCCCCTTCTCATCTCGCCGCTCTCACCCACTCGCTCGCTCGTTCCACGCACACAAACTCATCCGCATCCCTGCACACACGCTTGTGCTTTCGTGCTCACGCTTTGTCTCCACCACACAACTTTGTCCCGCTCACATATCGTGACCTTTTTTTTCTTGCTTTCTTCTTTTCCCCTTTCTCTCATCCTCGTGCCCCGTGTTCCTCGTTCGCCACGTGTCTTCTCCTTCTTCCTCCTGCGCCTCGTCCCGTTGTCTGCATCGTCCGCCCCGCGCCGAGCGCGTTCGCGTTTTCGCAACCCTCCTCGGCGGCCGGCGGCCCTCTCGGGTCGTCCGGGGCGCGCGCCTCTGGATTCGGAGGCGCGCGCCGCCCCCATCGTCGCGCCCCCCACCCCTCGGGCGGCGTACCGACTGGGCTGCTCGCCGACGAGCTCTCGTTCTCTCTCTCTCTCTCTCTCTCTCTCTCTCTCTCTCTCTCTCTCTCTCTCTCTCTCTCTCTCTCTTCCCCTCCCTCTCTCTCCCGCACTCTTTTTTGCATCGCACCTTCACTGTCCACGCACTCTTTTTTGCATCGCACCTTCACTGTCCACGCATGCGCACCGTCGTTTCCGCACGTTTCCGCCCGGCCCCCGTCGTTTTTGAGCTCGCTCCCGGCCACGCCCTTGCGCTCTGGCCGAGCCGCGCTCATCCGTCATCATTCCTTTGCCTCCTCGCGTCTCGTGGGTGCTTTCCCCGTCCCCCCTCTCCCGTTCTCCGACTCTGCCCTTGTTTTGGCCACCCGTCGGCTGTTTGCCCCCCCTCTCGTCCCCCAGCCCCGACGCCCCGGCGATCCCGGCCTGACCGGCGTCGTTCTCCTCTCTCCTCGTCCTTTCTTTCTCCATCGCATATGTCCCTCTTTCAGCTCCAAGCGCCCCTCGAACGCCGCTCTCGCCGCTTTGGCGATTCCGAGCCGCCTCCCAAAGAAACGACGGCAGCGGCCCCGATTGGAACGACGCTGGCCGCTCCGCGCTCCGTCTCCGTCCCTCTATGCCTCTCCCCCGCCGATTTCCCCCGAGCATCACGCTTTCCCACGTGTCCTTGGATGCACCGTGTCGCATCCTCGAATTTGTCTCTTTCTGCAAAGGTCTGCGATCCACCCCAGTGGGGTGACCGTACCCTGACACTTTTTTCTCTTTCTTTCTTTCTTTCTTTCTCTCTTTTTGTTTGTGCTGTTCGTGAATGCGGTAAAGATGCTGTCGTTGCCTTTTTCGTCTCCTTTTTCGGCATGCGCTCTTCCGCTCCGTTTCCTCTCCGTTTTTCGCCTCCCGCCGTGCGGGCCTCAGTTTCCCTTCTCGACTCCCTGCTCCGCGTCGATTCGGTCGCTCCTCGCAGCGACCAATCTTGCGTCGCCATACGCGCATACGCACGCATTTTTCCGACCGGGGGGCTTCTTTCGCCTCTTCTGCCGCCCCTTTGCGACAATCGTCAACGAACCCCTCGGGTTGCCTTTCCCTCTTCTCGCGTGCCCTCTCGCCCCGTTTCGCGCCTCCCCTGAGGCCCGTCCGACGTCCAACGCTCGTGAACGCGAAGAAGAAAGAACGAATACACGTGGGGGTGACACGTTTTCGTAGCATCTGGGGTCGGCTGGGAGAACAGGCGATCGCAAAGACGGAACCGCGAGCGGCGCGGGGTGGAGTTTGCGGTGGAGTTTTGGGAAAGGACTCGGGCAGCAAGGGGGGGAGGAAGAACAGAAGACGGGCAGAGACCCGAGGAGGGGAGGGAGGACCGGGGGAGGGGGGGGGGGGGGGGGAGAGTCGACAAAAAAGGCTGATAGAGGTGACAAAAGAGGCAAGGAGGACAGAAGATGCGAACAACATGCCTGAGGAAAAGAAACGGGGAGGAACGCGAAAAAGAAATGCGAGCGAGGAGGAACGGAAGAGAGAGAGACGAGAGAGCGAAGCCAAGGAAGAAGAGATGGCGCTCAGCTGCCAGGCAGCCGTGCAGAAAAGGGGGGAGAGGGAGGCGGGAGCCCGAGGGATGTGCGTTTTCCTTGGGCGCCTCGTGTGAGGGGTGTGTGTTTTCCTTGGGGGCCTCGTGCGAGGGATGTGTGTTTTCCTTAGACGCCTCGTGCGAGGGATGCTCGTTCTGCGGCGAGGGTGAGGTCGAGGGTGTTTGCTCGTGTGAGGAGCGTTTCAAAGGCGAGGAGTGCCGTTGGGTGTTCCTGCGCGAGCTTTGCGAGGGACGCGTGCGAAGCGGTGAGGATGGTGACGCCCCGTGCGCCTGCGAGCGCCGAGGTGGCGTGGGGTCTGGCGAGGAGGTAGTCGGTGACTCCCGCGACGCAGCCCGGTCCGAGGTCGTAGGCGAGCGCGATGCCTCGTCGCTTGGCTTCGTGCTCCGCCTTGGCCTCTTGCACGTGCAGCGCCCCCCGCAGCACGAGGTGCGCCGCCTCGGCGGAATCGCCCGCGGCCCAGAGGGGCTCCGAGGGGGCGAGGTGCCGCTCCTCGAGCGCGCCCGTCGCCAACAGCGTGCGCGCCAGCGCCGGCGCCTGCGAGGGCGGCAGGATGGGCAGCGCGGTCAGGTGCGCGCGCAGCGCGTCGGCCAGGTCGCGGCGGGCCGTCGGAGGCGCGCACAGGCCCGCCGACACCGAAGCTGCCAGAAGTCGGTCTTCGGCGTAGCGCACGCCCTCCTGGAGCGAGCCGAACGAGGCCACGTGGTCCTCGGGCGGAAGCTGGCCCCAGTGG
The DNA here is from genome assembly GCA_003613005.1 of Prototheca ciferrii. Taxonomy (NCBI): domain Eukaryota; kingdom Viridiplantae; phylum Chlorophyta; class Trebouxiophyceae; order Chlorellales; family Chlorellaceae; genus Prototheca; species Prototheca ciferrii. The sequence continues at coordinate 3,893 of PEIA01003122.1, forward strand.
AACGGATACGCCGCGTTCAGAGGCGACGGAGCGAACGACGAGACCGAGGTCAGCGCCTCGGGAGGGAGCGCCCCCGGGAGCGACGACGGCTCGACGCAAGTTGACGAGGGAGGAGGAGGGGCGGAGGGCGTTCCGGAGCTTGCAGTTGCAGCCGTGACGCTCGCGGTCTCGCGGGTCTGCGCGATGGGAACCGACACAACGGGGGCTTGGGTCCCCGGGAGGCTTCCCCTGGCGCCGGTGGGGGGGTCCTCGCCCGCTTCCGTCGGACGTGCGTTCCCCGCGGCGCCCGCCTTGTTCGCGGCTCCTCCGCAGATCGAAAGCATGCGTTCGTCGAGCGGGTTCCAAAAGCCGAGGCCGTGCGCCTCGAACATGCGTCGCGCGTCGTCGTCGACGCCCGTCACGACGCCCACGACGCCGCGGCCCTGCAGGCCCGCCAGCAGGGCCGTCAGCGCCCGCGCGGCCGTTGCGTCGACGCCCCGCACGGCCGAAAAGTCGACGATCAGAAAGCGCGGCGAGGCCGCCGAGGCGGCCGCGAGCGCGCGCGCCTCGTCTGGCGCAGGCGAGGGCGAGGGCATCGGGCCCAGGTGCGTGGTGGTGCGGGAGAGAGCCGCGGCTGCCGCGGCCAGGGGCGCCGGCGACGTCGGAGGCAGCGACGACGAGAGCGCGCCCGGAGACGCAGACGGCAGGCGGGAGAGAGAGGGCGGCAACGGCGCAGGTGGGGCGTCGAGGGGTCGGGTCGGGTCTGACGCGTCGCCGTCGCCCGTCGTGCCCCCTCGGGCTTTGCTTCCCCGCGCCGCATCCTTCTCCTCGTTTTCCTCGTCGATGGCAAAGGGCTCTGAGAGGAGCGGGGTCGTGACCGAGGCGCGCGCCGCCTCGGCGTCGTTCGAGGCTCTCGTCGCCGCGTCCCCGGCGCTCCTCTCGCCAAGGGGCCGCGGGGCGCCTTCCCCGGGCGGTGGGCCCGTGACGCCCCTTTGGTCGCGTCGGCGGAGGGCCCTGAGGCCCGCCATGATGCCTCCGCGCACGGCGCCCGCGGGCGGCGTGCGCGGCGAGGACGTCGGCAGCGAGGCGTCCTCGTCGGCGCTCGAGGTGCGGGGAGGAGCGGCGCCGCGCAGCGCCGGCCCCGAGGGGAAGAGCGCGGCGTGCGCCGGGAGGGACCCCACGAGCTCTGGGCGGTACGACGAGCCTGGCATCGAGTGCCGCGTCGAAGACAGGCTCGTGAGGAGCGGCGCGCGGTCCAGGGACGGGACGGAGGCGGCGGCGGCGAACGCGGGGGCAGGGGTGGCGACCAGGTCGGCGGCGGGGGCCAGGGCCAGGGGCAGCGCGGAGCCCCGGGCGCTCGCGGTCTCGCCAAGGCCGTCGCGTGCGCGCAAGGCCGTCGCGGCCCGTTCTCCGGCGGGAGCGTTTCCGAGACTCGTTGCAAACTGCGTGTGCGCGTTGTGCGAGTGGAGCGCCGGTGCGCGTTCGACGTCTTGGTCGTTCGAAGCGCGTCCTCCTTTTCCTCCGCCCTCTGCGTCGGCGTTCCCCTCCCCCCGCTCCCACGCTCGCTGCACGACGAGCCCCGAGCTTGCGTTTCCTTGGACGAGGTCGTCGACGACGGCTTCGAGCTCCGTTGCGATGGCGTGCGCCGACCCGAAGAAGACGAAACCGTTGAGGTAGGTGGTCGCGACGTGGTCTGCGAGGGCATCGAGGGCCCGGGCCTGGTCGGCGGTTCGGATGACGTCGCTCCCGCCCGCGGCCGGGCCGAAGCCCGAGACCTGCGAGCGCGCGTAGGCGTAGGCGAAATAGAGCGTCGCAAGCACGATGCCCGCTGCGATGCCGCCCTCGAGGCCCCACTTCATGACGGCGGCGAACGTGAGCCAGAGCAGCGCGTACTCGATGCCCGTGAGCAGGCGGCGGGTGTGCACGAGCCAGTCGAGCGAGATCTCGATGCCAAACCAGCAGAGGAGCGCGCCGAAGAAAAAGTTGGGCATGTACTGCACGACCGGAAAGGGCAGGAAGAACATGGCCAGCTCGATGCCCGCGACCACGAGGCCGTTGAGGCGCGAGCGCACGCCAGAGCGCATCGTGAAGATCGTCTGGGAGAAGATGTAGCTGCCGGTGTACCCGCAGCCCAGCACGGAAACGACCACGTTCGAGATGCCGACGGTGGTCAGCTCGCGGTCGAAATCAAGCTTCTCGGGCACGTCCTGCTGGATGGCCGCAACGTCCATGCACGAACCAAAGCAAACGACCAGGATGAGACCAACCACCTTGCCCATCTGCAGAAACACGGCCCGCCAGTAGATGCCGTCGAACGAAAAGGCTCCCGTCGTGGGGTCGACCAAATGAAAGAGCTTCCAGAGATCCCAAAAACGCTGCGACCCCTTGGCGGGGCGCAAAACCCACCCGCCGTCCATGGCGTCCTCGAGCGAGGCGCCGACCAAGACGCGGCCGAGGTGGAACAGCAGCACGATGCCGAAGAGCGTGCCCGGCAGCGCGAGAGCGCTCTTGGCCTTGGCGGCCGCAAGCATGAGCAGCGCACACGACGCGGCCATGCAGAGCATGCGCTCGACGCGCGAGACGCTCGCGAACGCGCCAAACCAGTCCAGGGGCGACTCGATCGACGTGCCGGCCACCAGCGCCGAGCCCGCGGCGATGCAAAAGTAGCCCACAAAGCCGAGGTACCCGCCGATCACAGGCAAAGGGACGTACTGCACGATGGAAGCCCAGTGCTTGCGAGCCACGACGATCGTCGACGCGCCCACGACCGCCGTCGCGATCGACATGGCCACGAGACTGGTGCCCAGCGCCTCGGCCTCGTTGTAGCCGGACTCGGAGCACAGGGTCGCGATCGACGACGCCATGGCGGACAGGAAAATCAAGCCGACGTCCTGCACCTGCCCGATCGCAAAGGGAAGCGTCGAGAGCGCGCAAAACACGAGCTGGTGCACGGCAGAAGAAAGGAAGAAAAACTTGCAGAGGAGATCGAGGCGAGACTCGTACACGGGGTCCTGGAACACGATCGCGGCGTACGCCACGAGGGACGGGACGCCAGCCGCCGCGTTGATCAACCCGATCGAAATCGCATGCCCAGCATCCGACGAAGAGGAAGAGGGAGACGAAGCAGAAGAGGGGGGGGGGCTTTGCGCGGCGGCAGCAGCGGCGGGCGCCACAGGGCTTGGGGAGCGGGGCGCCGTCGGCCCCCCATCAAAGCCGTTGCCGTTCGCATCCCCTGGACCGTTCACCTTTCCTTCGTGCGAAAGCGCTTCAGGGACCTGGCCAAAAGGCGGCGCACCGCCCTGCCCGCCCTGCGCGCCGGCTGCGGAGAGCGAGGATGAAGAGAGGGCGCCCTTGGCGCGGTGCAGGCGGTCGGAGCTTCCAGAGGCGCTTCCGACTTCGCGGCCCCACGTGGCGCTCGAGGAGCCCTCCTCGCGCGCTCCCTGGGCGCGAACGCGGGCGTTCGCGTCGCCGTCGCCGGCGAGACCCAAAGCGTCGCCGTAGCTCCCGTCGGCGCTCTGGGAAAAGGGCGAGGCCGTCCCCCGGCCCCCGCTCCCGCTCAGGTCGCTCCTGGAAGCCGTCGGATGGGCGCCGCCAGAGCCGCCGCCGCCGCCGCGGCCCCCGGCGAGGCTGGGGGGGGGAGCGGACGAGTGGCTCGCGACGAAACGGTGCGCGGACGATGGAATGCGGTGCAGGTGGTGCGCCGAAGAACCCGACGGCGAGACGGGACGCTGCGGCAAAGTCGCCGGAGGGCGGCCCCCCACGCCACCTTTCGGGCCAGGCCCAGCCTCTGGGGCCTCTCCATGCTCGGCCTGGAGGTTGGCATTCGAGCCGGCAGAGGCGAGCGCGGGAAACCCGGCAAAAGGACCGCCCGCAAGCACGGTCGGGCCGCCCTTGGAGCCGCGACGGGAGAGACCCAGGCTCGAAGCCGCCGAGGGAGACGGAGAGGGAGACACCCCGGAAAGAGGGTCCAAGGGGGACGAACCATGCACCTGAAGAGGAACCCCGTTGCCAAGCTCTGCAGTCTCAGAAACAAGCGCAAACGGATCCATCAGCTGCGGAGAATCGCCAGAACGACCAAACGACTGCAAAGGGAAACACGAAACGAAAGGGAAACGAGGGAGAAGGAAAGGAAAAAAGAAGAAAAAAAAAAGATGAAAATGGACAGCTGACGATGCACACAACACAACACAACACACACATACGGAGAGAAAACCCTTGGCGTTTCGCCACGGACGCGCGCGCATTCTCGAATATATCGAATGCACACCTAGCGACCCTCGGCTCGCCGACGACCGCCAGGGTGCCGCGGAGAATCGACGACCGCGCCGCCCCTGTGCGGCGAGCGCGGAAATTTGACGACCGCGCCGCCACTGCGCGCCGCCCCTGTGCGCCGCCCCTGCGCGGCGAATGCGGGCCCTCCCCTGCCTCGTTCCCCTCCCTCGCAGCGCCGGCCCTTGCAACCCCTTTCGCCCCCGCAACCCTTCCGGCACGCACGGATCCAGCGGGTGTTGTTGTTCCGCGCAGCGAGCCCGCGCGCCACGACGAGCGAGTTCCAAGCATGTGCGCGTGAGAGCCAAACATAGGCGACGCGCCATATCGGTCCACGGACGAAGTGGGCGGAGAAGGGTTGTGGGAGACGGGAGCGCCAATGCCCACCGCCCTGGAATGGGGCGGCCCGCCAGCCTCGCCCGGGCCGCGAGCTGGAGCCATGACGAAACTCGAGGGTTCCGCGAGACACCTGCAAAGACCCACAGGGGTCCTGCCCTTGCGCCACCAAGTGTGCCACGCCAAGTCGCGTCGCTGCGCGCGGGGGAGGGTGGGGCGCGACCTCCCCCGCGCGCGCCTCGGAGGCACCCCGCACCTTCCTCGCCCCCGATCGTCCCGCGCCATCGGCGCAGCCGAGCGCGCTGGCGCGATCGCGGCCGGTGGCGTCCGTATTGCGCCGTGCGCGGCGCAAGCGGCCAATCCCGCCCTCACATCTGTCTCAGGATCCGCAGCGATGGCTCTGGACGCGCTGATCGCCGCGCTGCCGACTCCGGCTGCGGCCAATTGGGTCGTGGGGCTGTCGCTTGCGGCACCACACATCCTGTATGCGTTCATTTGGTTTTTCCCAAAGCGTTGGCAGGCCTGGTTCGGAAAGCATTCTGTGGAACGCTTCGAGACCGCCGCCTGGCTCCTCAAGGGTGCGTCGCGATCGGCGAGGAACGGCCGGCGACTCGGAACGCCTCGGACTCCGCACACCCGCGGGCGGCGCGACGGCGGACCGAGCCAGGGCATCGAACTGGAGGGTGGAGGAAGGGAAGGAGGGGAGGTGTGGGTGGGGAGAAGAGGCGCGGTTGGACTCCGGCCTGTGGCGGCGGCGGCGGCAGGGGGCCGGGCGAGCGTGCGTCGTAACGGTGCTCCTGCTCATGTTCATGTTCATGTCCATGTTCATGTTCATGCTCCTGCTTCTGTCCATCGCCACGATATATTCCATCGTGGCATTGCGATTGCGTTGCCCATTCGTTCGCTTCCTCTTCCCTCTCCCTTCTCTTTTCTTTTTGCAGGCGTTCAGTTTTCTTCTGTGATTGTGTGGTATCTGTCGCACTCTCGTGGTCGTTTCTCGCTCTCTGCGATTCCTCTTCCGGCTGCTGCTGCCGGTCTGGTTCTTGGCGCGGCCGGACAGGCTCTGAACGTGGGCATCTACCGCGCGATCGGTCACGCCGGTGTCTACTACGGCTTCAAGCTGGGCCACTCCGTGCCGTGGGTCGACGGCTTCCCTTTCAACGTCGTCTCGCACCCCCAGTACGTCGGCTCGGTGCTCTCGGTCTGGGGCGCAGCGCTCTTCACCTGGGGACAGGCACCCGCCGCCATGCCGTGGCTCGTCGCCTATTGGACGCTGCTCTACGTCATCACAGGAATCCAAGAAGACAAGTTTTAATGCAGAAATGGGCACAGAAAATGGGCATGGAAATTGACATGGAAAATGCACATGCGGGCCCGGAAAAATGGATACACGAGCCCAAGATCAAGCACAGCACAAAACCACCACAGTTCCAGCGGGCCCTTCTGGGCCGCTGGAGGTGGTGGGACGATTATGTAATGCACCGAGCATGCACGAGCTGTAACGATTATGTGATGCACCGAGCATGCACGAGGTGTAACGAGTGCGTGATGCAACGACGACGCGAGCGGCCCAGAGTTGAAAGTCCCTTTGACTTTTCGTGAGAGAGGGTCTCGATACCGTGGAGGGAGATGCGGAGCAGTCTGAAAGGAGACGTGAAGATCGTGAAGACTGGCGGTCGGCTGAGAACGACCCGAGATCGACGAGAAGAGGCCGAAAGTACGGGAGCGTACGATCAAAGGAGGGTCGAACCTCCAAACGATGATCCGAGACGAAAGATGCAGAAACACCACCTCGGCCGCTCGGTTGGCAGCAAAGTATGGTCATTGGCTGGATGTGGGCAGTGCTACAACGCCCGCGAGTATGCATTCGAGCGTATTGACTGCTTCTACACCTTACAAATGCACGCTACCAACTCCGATCTCTCTCTTCGCATCCTCCCACGCGTTCTCGCACGCTCGAGGCCTTTTGCGCACCGTCGAAAGGCAACAGAAATGGCCGAAAGCGAAAAGGTGCGCGCGGAGGAGCAAAGTGCGACGAAACGATGCCAGAGAATCGCAGAGCTCGGCCTCCGCAGCCGTCCTCGCTCCCTTCAATCTCGCATCCCGCGACCCCCCCCACCCCTCTTGCACCCCCGATCCCTCTTTCCCCTCCCCCCTTCCAACCCTCTCCCGCGCGCGCCCTCGCCTCGCCTCTGCTCTCGGTGCTGCACGAGGCTGCATCGTCGCGCGCCCGCTCCGCCGCGGCGTCCCTTCCTCTCCTCTCCTCTCGGGCCTTCAAAGGGCAGTTGGGCGCCTGCGGCTCGACCGTCTCGCCCGCCGGCGCGCTCCGCGCGCCTCGCGTAGCGCGCGCGCCAGGCTCGAGCGGATCGAGCGCGCGCACGCACCCCCGCGATGAGCGCCGTGCGGGCCGCCTTCTGGAACTCGCGGGTACGTCGACGGGCAGAGATTCCGATGCAACGGAGCATGGATCGCGCAGAGGAACGCAGCGAAGAGGACGCCGGAGCGGAAAGGGGCAAGGCAGCGGAGCCGAGCTGACGCCTTGAGTGTGCCGGTCGTTCGTCAGAGAGGCGGAACGAGACCAGGTGGCGAGAAGGTGGCGGTGGAAGCCAAGGGTGCGACGTGCAAGGAAGGGAGCGATTGACGGCAAAGCCGTCGCAGGCAGCAGCGCTCGATCCGGTCGACACTACTGTGCAGAACGGCATCGTTCGTCCAGAGCGGCCCACGCTGTTCGAAGCGGCCCCGTACCGCTCCCCCTCTCCTGGTCCTCCCACCGCCGCCTCTTGCTGCTCCTCCTTCTGGAGCTTTTCTTCCGCTCATGTTCGATGTCCTCCCCTCTGCTTCCTCCTCTCCTCCTCCTCTCCTCCTCCCCCCCCCCTCCCCCCCGCCTGCTCAGGTGGCGGTGCAGCTATCTCTGTCCGAAGATGACGTCTCGGCGGCCGGGCGTCCTCCGTCCCTCTTCGTGGCGCTTCCCTACGTGGCGCCGCTTTCCGTGACCTTTTCCGGGGCGCTCTCGAGCCTTCGCGAGTTTCTTCCGCCGGGGCCCAGCGCGCCGTGGGTCTCGGCGGGCCACCTCCCGCTGCGGTGGGAGTACCCCGTGGGCGTGCTCCGGGACCTAGTGCTCCTGGCCGGCGACCCCCTCCCCGGCACCACTCCGCTCTCCCCCCCGCCGCTCTCTCCTCTCCCTCCCCACTCTCCGTGGCGCCTCACCTTTCACGCGCGGCACGCCGAGGACGTCGGGCTCGCGCCCTGGCGCGACGACGACTCGACGCGCGCCAGCCTCATGAACGGCCTCAAGCAGGCGTCTTTCATTGTGCGCGGCTCGGCCGTGCGCGTCATGGAGCTCTCGCGCGGCGCCTCGGCCGACCTCGCGCGCGCCGCCGCAGAGGGCGACGTGGAGCGCGACCGCGCCGTGCGCGCGGGCCTTGCGCTCGATCCGGTCCCCGTCCGCGGCCGTCCGGCCCGCGCGCCCGTCCGCATCCTCGTCCGGACGTTCCTCGGCGCGCGCCGCGGCGACGCGCGCGCCGCGGCCTCGCCGCTCATCACCTGGTCGGACGTCGCTGTCACATCGCGCGGGGTGCCCGTCATGACCACGAGGGCCGTGGACGATGACCGCGGGGGCGAGAGCGAGACGCGCTGTTCCAGCGGAGCCGCGAGTCGCGCGGCCTGTCGCGTCGAAGGAGAGGTGGGCGCCGGGGAGGCGGACGGGAGCCTGGCGCACAGCCGCGCGTTCAGCGGCCTGGCTTTGAGCGGCGCAGACACCGCGACCGAAGAGGATGCGGTGACGGGCGAAGATCCCGCTGCCGCGGCGGATTCGGCATCGTCGCGTGGCGCGGGCGCGCGCGCGGCTCGGGGCGGCGCGCGGGCGGAGGCGGAGGCGGAGGCGGAGGCGGAGAGCGCGCGCGTCCAGAGCGCCAAGGCTGGAGCGTCCCAAGGCGAGACGGGACCCGGCGGGGAGGCAGAGGGCGAGGCCAATGCAGGTGCCGGAGAGGGTACGTCGGTGGCATTACCTGTGCTGCCTCCGCGCCCCGTTTCCACTGAAGAGAGCGCGCGGGCCGACGCGGCGAGGGCGCGTGGCGAGGAAGATGGGGAAGGCTTGAGGGATGGGGGGCCGGGGGCTGAGGGATCTGGGGAGCAAAGCCCCTCGGCCTCTGGAGAGGGGGCCGTGGCGCTGCGGGGCATCGGATCTGCTGGGACCTTTGACGAAAACGTGCATACCATCGAGCACGCGACTGCCCCGCGCTCTCCGAGCGCGGCGGCGGCGGCCTCTTCCGGGCCACCGTCGCGCCCAGGCAGCGGGGCGTCCGCCTCTCTGCCGCCTCCCCCCCCTCCCCCCCCCGCTCCGCGCGCAGTCGAGGCACCTACGACGCTTCTGGAGGCCGTCTCGGCCTTTCTCGACGAACTTGACGGCGTGGCGCGCGCGGGAACGCTCCCGCGCGCGCGCTGCGGGGAAGACCCGCGCGTTGCCTCGCTGATAGTGGGGGGGGTGCGAGTCCCGGGGGGGGCCCCGGTGGGGGGTGTGCACGCCGCGCTCCACGCGCCCGACGGCTTTCTCTACATCGTCGTCGGAAGATGGCCAAAGGACTCGGAATAAAAGAAAAAAAAACAGAACGCACGCGCGGAACGCACCGAATGCCAGCACAGTGCATGTTTCGGTGCCATTGTTTTTCCCCCTTTTTTCCTCTCCTTTTTTTTTTTTTTCATTTCTCCGCGTCGCTCTTCGCACCCACTCCCCATTGTCCCTCCTTTGTGTGTACTGGACGGACGAGGGGAGACGACGCGACACCCGTCTACCGTTTCCCTTGCCTGTCGCACCGAACGCCATGTACCCTGCAGCGACCGGCGTTAGCACTCGCGGACGGAGAGGCGCGTTTTGGAAGCGACTTGGCGTGACCGGAAGCGGTCCACGGCGATCATCACGAGGG
>PEIA01003133.1:0-10084 GCA_003613005.1 Prototheca ciferrii
GAGGCCGAGGCCGCGGCCGCCGCGCCGGAGGCCGCCCGCCCGGCGGAGGCGGGCGGCGCGGGTCCGTTGGGCGCGCGCCGTCCGCCCGACTGCGAGGCGTCTGCGTTTCCTCCGGCGTCGGCGCCGCGCGCGGCGTCTGGGGCGGTCCGGCGGGGGTGCGCGGAGCCGTCCGCGGGCGCGCGCGTGCCGGCCTGGCCGTTGGAGGCGAGCCGCGCCTGGGCCGGGCTCGAGGGCGAGGGCGAGGGCGAGGGCGCGTGCGCGGCCGCGGCGCGCCTGGCGCGTTCCCAGTCTCTGCACTCCTCCTCCATGGCGGCGCAGACTTCGAGGAACTTGATCGAGCTTCTCGCGAGGAAGCAGGCGCTGGCGGTGGTGGGACCCGATCGGGCCTGGGCTCGAGCGCCATCGACGCTCGGGGAGCTCAGCACGGCCGCCGAGGACGACAGACGCTTCAGGCGCTTCCCCTCGGCGCTCAGCGCCGGCACGTTGCGCGAAAGCGCGAGCACGTCCGCCTCGATGAGACGACGGCCAACGGACCGCGACGCCGTGAGCAACTGCGTCGCCGAGGGCAGAGACGAGCCAACCCTTGCCCCAGAGGCCCCGGCGGGCGAGGGCGAGGGCGCGGGCGCGGGCGAGGCCGGCGAGGTGGCCGCCCAAGCCGGCAGCGAGGGTGCCTGTGCAGTCCCACCGGAAGGCCTCTGGAAGCCTCCAGGGTGCGGAAAGGCGTTTCCGCCACCAGCGTTTCCGGTTCCACGGGGCGCGTTCCCTCCACCGTCGTTTCCAGTCCCGTACGACGCATTCCCGCCACCGCCGTTGCGTCCGCCCTGGTGCCCCCCCTGGGTGGCGAGGTCGTTCCAGGTCGTTCCGTCGGGTCCTCCGGCTCCGCCGCCGTTGGGTCCCAGAAACCAGGCGAGTCCGGGAACGCGCTTTGCGAGCCACGCAAAGGCGACGTCGAGCTGCAGCAGCGCGACCGAGGCGCTCAGCGAGACGCGCACCGCCTTGAGCACGGGCTCGACCGTCGCAAGCCAGGGGCGGAGGCAGGGTGAGAGCAGCTCGTCCACGACCCGCTTGGCGCCCTCGCAGCGGTTGGCCTGTAGCCACGTCAGCAGGGCAACCTTGGCGATGCCGTAGAACGGGACCGACTCGGTCACGCCCCGAAGGGGAGCCTCGAGGCACTCGAGCGCCCCGGCAGCCACCCAGTAGCACGCGAGCTCGAACAGACGCTCAGACGCAGCAGGACCGGGAAGAGAGCGGTACGCCTCCAACGCACGGTACGACTCGAACGCAGGATTCGCAAAACCAACCAACACGCTACAAGAGGAAGAAAAAACAAGAACGAAAACGAGAAAGAGAGAGAGCGTGCGTGTGCGTGAGTGTGAGCGAACGAATGCGAGCGTACGTGTAAGCATGCGTGCGAGCGTGCAACTGTCTACTTTTCTTGGCCCAAAATGCGATGCTGGCGCGGCGCCGACGAAAAAAAAAAGGGTGCCGGATGCGTCTGAAAACGAGGAGATGCCCCGATGCGTCCCGGCTGGTGCCCTCGGCTAGCTGCATCCCGGCTTCGCCTCTCCCCTCTCCTCCCCTGTGTCCCCCTCGCCGGGTTTCCTCGCGACGCACCATCCTGCGCGGCCTATCGTGTTGTCGTAGGGGTCCAAAAGGACCTGCAGGCCCACCTGCGTTGCGAACGGAACAACAAACGCCATGGCGGAGGACAAACGCGCCCGCTGCGGGTCGAGCGCTCGTTTCCTTGACGCCCGGGGACCGCGCCGGCGGGGGCGCGCGCGGGGGCGCGCGCGCCCCCGCGCTCGCAATCGGTCGGGCTCGGGGTTGGGCAGACTTTCGTCGGCGCTTTCCGACGTCGCGATTGTGGCCGTTCCACAGCTGCCTTTGCGTCGCTTGCGTTCGAGTGCGAATCGCGCGCGCGCAGTACGCGTCCGCGGCTCCAGCACGAGCGCTCCGCACGCGTCCGCTTCGCGCCCGCTTGGGGGGGGGGTATTTCCTCGCCGCAGGTCGATCTGCGTGGGTCTGCTTCTCCCGCGCTCTCCCGAGCGCCGGCGCCTCTGGTTGCGCGATTTGGTGCGAGCATGCGTGGCGCCGCGTGTTTCCGCGCACTGCCGCGGATCGCGTCCGCGGGCGCGCGCGCCGCCACGGACCTCGGGGGCGGCGCTGCGGAGAGGGTAGCCGCTCGTCGCGTCGTCGGCGTTCGAAGCGCTCGTCGCGCGCTTTCGAGCGCGTCCGACGCGGTCGCGGGCGCGTCGTCGGCTTTGCCGGCGTCGTCGACGGCCGAGGCTGAGGCCGCGTCGCCTGCATCTTCGTCGGAGCCGACGGCGAACGGGTTGCACCCTCCTCCTCGCCGTCCTCGGGTGTTGTCTGGTGTGCAGCCGACTGGGACGTTGCACCTTGGCAACTGGTTGGGGGCTGTTCGCACGTGGACGGAGCTGCAGGATTCGTACGATTCGTTGTTTACGGTGGTTGATCTGCACGCGATCACGGTTCCGCACGATCCGAAGACGCTGACGCACGACACGTATGCGGCCGCGGCGACGTACCTGGCGGCCGGCATCGACCCCGAGCGTTCGACGGTGTTTGTGCAGTCGCACGTTCCCTCGCACGCCGAGCTGGCGTGGCTGCTGCAGTGCATCACGCCGCTCGGGTGGCTCTTGAACGCCGCGCAGTTTCGCGACAAGGCGGCCAAGGCGGCCGCGCTGCTGGCCGAGGACGCCAAGGGGTCTGGCTCGGGCTCCGGGGATGCCAGTCGCACGGCCCGCATCGGCGCCGCCGCGGCGCTGGGTTCGCTCGAGGAGTTTTTGGCGGAGACGAACGGCGACGGTGCTCCGTTTGGTCGCATCGGCGCTGCCGGGGCCGCGGCCGGCGAGCCGGCCGCGCACCGGGCGCCGCAGCAGTGGCCCGGGGTCTCGACGGGCCTGTTGACGTACCCCGTTCTGATGGCGGCGGACATTTTGGCGTACAACGCCGAGCTGGTGCCCACCGGCGAGGACCAGCGACAGCACATCGAGCTCGCCAGGGCCCTCGCGCGCCGCGCCAACGCCCTCTTCCCGCCGCCAAAGGGAGGCGCCGCCGGAGGCGCCGACAAGAAGAAGAAGAAGAAGAAGAAGAAGAAGACGACGACGACGACGGTAGGGACGACGGCGGGGGGGGCGAGCGAGGTTGAGAACGCGCTTGGCGAGGCCAAGGCTGCGGCGGCCGACGGGGAGGTGAGCGGTCAAGAGGAAGAGGCGGTGGGCAACGGTGAGGCCATCGAGGCGCCCGCCGTCGGAGGAGGAGCTGAGGCGGCCGCCTCGCTTGGAGTCTCGACCGGGGGCTCTGCTTCTTCTTCGCCCGTCTCTTCTTCTTCTTCTTCCCCCTCTTCTCGTTCATCGATTGGTCGATCTCGTTTGTGGACGATGCCGATCGTCGAGCCTCGTCCGCTGCTGCATCGTCCTGGGGCTCGGTGCATGTCCCTCACAGACGGCACGAGCAAGATGAGCAAGAGCGCGCCCGCGGACGGCTCGCGCATCAATCTGACGGATCCCCCCGAGGTTATCGCGCGCAAGATCAAGCGCGCCAAGACGGACGCGTACGAGCACCTGGCGTTCGACGACCCGAACCGACCAGAGGCCACCAACTTGCTCACCATCTACCAGGCCGTCACCGGCAAGACGCGCGAGCAGGTCGAGGCCGACGTCCAGGGACTCCGCTGGGGAGCCTTCAAGGGACTGCTGGCAGACGCCATCATCGAAGCGCTCACGCCCCTGCAGAGAGACTACGCGCGCTGGATGGCAGACCTCCCAGAGCTCGACCGCGTCCTCGAGCGCGGAGCGGAGCGAGCCGAGGGCATCGCCTCGGGACACGTCGAATCGCTCCGGTCCAGAATGGGCTTTCTACCCAGAAGAAAGGGAGGACTCTGGTAAAGCAACTCAATGGTAGGGGGGGGGGGAGGGGAGGGCGGGGTGATGACGGAGCAGAAGGCGAATCAAGCGAGGCAAACGGCAGAGCAAAAGAAAGGGATCGAGAAAACGGAACGAGGCGAACAAACGCGTCTGGACGACCCAAGATCGCCCGTTATTCTTCCTTCTCAAGATCGCCTCCTGTCCCACCTCCTCTCCCCACTCCCAGTTTCCTTTTTTTTTGTGTTCCCCGCTCCCTTTTCTTTCCCTGATCTCCGCTCCCGTTCTCCCCCATCCTTGCTCCCGTACTCCGCATCCTTCCCGTTCTCTCCCATCCTTGCTCCCGTACTCCGCATCCTTCCCGTTCTCCCCCATCCTTGCTCCCGTACTCCGCATCCTTTCCGTTCTCCTCGCCATTCTCTCCCTTTCTCTCTCTCGTCACTCCCTTTCCCTCCCTCCACCCTCCCCATATCTTACTCCTCTGCCCCCTTGTGAGTTCTCGGCGACCCGGAGCCACCTGCGTTGCAAAGAATTCGCCAAACGGCGCCGAAATCACGTCGAAGACAAAGAAAGAGGGAACATGAGAACGAGCAGCAGAAGCGAAGGGTGAGGAGTGAGGGGTAGGAAGGGGTTTGAAGGGGCAGGAATGAGCAAGGAACCGGAGACAACACCGGGAGAGAACGAAGAGAGAGGGGGGGAAAGAAGGCACGCGAACGAAGCACAAAGCGACGCGCAGAAAAAGAAGGCAACGCGAACGAGACGCGACGCGCAGAAAAAGAAGGCAACGCGAACGAGACGCGACGCGCAGAAAAAGAAGGCAACGCGATCAGAGAGAGGGAGAGAGGGAATGAGGGGAAAGGGGGGGGGGGAAAAAAGAGCAAAGGGAAGAATCGAGCGAGGCGTGCACGACAGAGCGTGCGAAGGAACGTGTGAAGATCGTGCGTGGTTTACTTTGGCAGGTTCTTGTCGGTTCCCGGCTCTTTGTTTCCGAGTTTCTCGGGCGGCACGTAAAAGAGGACGACGGAGGCTGCTGCGACGAGGATCCCGAGTCCCATTTGGAGCGTCGGGTGGAGCGAAAAGAAGAAGATGGAGACGACGAGGGTGAGGAGCATTGCGAGCGAGGTAGCGTAGACCTTGACGATCGAGTCTGCAAACTTCATGATCCAGGAGACGAGGAGCCCCGAGAAGGCGAGGTTGGCGACGACGAGCCAGGTCGCGACCGAGTAGCCCTTGAGCGGGTGCAGCACCGACCCCGCGGAGCCGGCGACGAGTCCTGCGCCGTTGAACAGAACTCCAAAGCCGTAGAGCTGCATGTTCTGCCAGTAGAGCGAGTCGCCGTTGCGCTTGAGCACCCACTCGGTGTAGACGGCCGCGAGCGCCGAGAGGCAGGCCGAGAGGAGCCCGAAGAGGTAGCCGATCAGCGGCGCGCGCATCACCGTCTCGCTCTCGCAGTCGGTCGAGATCTGGCTAGTCGTCGCACCCACGGCAAGCAGCGAGAGGGCAATCCACTGCAGGGGGCTCATGCGGCGACCGAGCACAAGCCACAGCAGCAGCCCCGTCGTGATGATCTTCAGGTTGCCGAGGATCTGGTACGTCGTCGGGTCGACGTACTTGAGAAAGTAAAACTGCACGTTGTTGTGCGCCGCGTAGATCAGCCCGGGAACGAAGTAAAGCAGCGAAGAGCGCAACGAACGCGTCACGCGCGCGGCCGCGGGGTCGGAACGCATCTGGCGACGCAGCAGGTAGGCCGAGATGCTAAGCTTGGTCAGCTCGGAAAAGAACGGAACCGTCGCAGGGTTGTACGCGTACCCGCCGTTCGTCTTCGACGCCGACGTCAGCAACCCCTGCGAGCTCGTCAGCAGCGTCAGCAGCGCAGCCATGCTCAGCGTGCCAGACGCAAACGTGTGCGGATCGCTCGTCGCGGGAGCCATAGCGATCGAATCAATCCAACACTACAGCACGAGGAGAAAAGGGAGCAGGAAGAGGGAGGGAAGAATGAAGGGAGAGATGCGTGAGGGAGATGGATGCATGGGAAAGAGATGGATGCATGGGAGAGAGATGGATAGATGAACGGGAAAGGAACACGCATGGTGAGGCGCGCACGCGTGGTTGCATGGTATGCGCAGAGACCGCAAGGCCGCATGCGACGCAAATCTCCCCAATCTCCCCCGCAGGTTCCCCAACCCAACCCCACTCCCCTCTCCCACCCCTCCCGGGCTCAATCTCACTGGCCCCCGGGCCCACCCACACACCATTCACACCGCACACCCCTCCCCTCTCCCCCACTCTCTCCATCTCCCCATCTCCCCCGCCCCCCTCCTCCCCCTTCACCCTTGCTCCTTTGAGTGGTGATTTGCAGCGCGCGTGGGGAGGCTGGGGATGACGCGTGGCACGATCTCATGTGTCGCCGAGCGACGCGTCCCAGGGCCCCAAGCGGTGCTCGCGCCCCGAGCGGCGACCGTCACATCGGATCGCGACACGGTGTCCCGCCTACGCCCCCGCACCCCAACCCCGACCCCGGCGCCTACCGGTCGCGACGAACCGCCCGTGCATGGCCCCTCGGGACACCCCCGACGTCCCCCCCCCCCGCCCCCCCCCCCCCGGTCATCGTCCTCCGCCCCTCGCGAGTCTCGTCACCCGCCCTGCCGCTGTTCCGGCACATCCCCCACAGTTCATCTCGAACACATGAACGCGCCGAGAACGCAAACAGAGGCGGAAAAGGACCAGCAGCCAGCACACCCTCGGTGACCGATGCACGCGTCGCACGCAACACCTCGCGCGGCCCGACCGCGGCCCCGTCCCGATCCTCGCCACCCTCCGTCCGCCCGCCCGCCCCCCCTCCGCGCTCCCATGGTGTTGCCTGCAGCGCAAACCGCGCAACGCGTCGAGACGCGTAGCTCTGGACCCGCTCCAAACATCTCATTCGCGCAGATACGCATCGATCCAACAGCCGTGAGATCCATGAATGCCCGAATGCCCCGTAACGCAAAGCCGCAGTCGATCGACCCCCCCCTCGTGAGCCCTCGCAGAGGCTGGCGTCGAGGGAACGAAGTGCAGACCGGGGATGGCCCCGCGCGCTTGACACTCGGTCGATAGATCTCACAACGCACCTACAGGAACACCGCGTAGCCCGTTGGAACGAAAAGGTCGCGGCAAACCGATTGGGAGCAGCCGCGAACTAGATGTCCCCACGCCGCGGTCGGTGAGCAAAAGCCGGGGGGAGGGGAGGGAGAGCAGCTCCTCGTCGCATCCGGGCCGTGCGCCCCCTGGCCCATGGTGACAGCCTTCTTCCCCCTTCGCCGTCCCTCCCGCTGCCCGCCTGCCCCCGTCGCACGCTCGCGCCATCCGCCCACTTCGATCCCCCCAGCTGTCCCCATTCGCTCCCTCCCTCGCACCCTCCCTCCCTCCGCTCTCGCCTTCCCTCCCTGCTCCTCATCCGCTCGCGCCCGCGCCCCACCGGGCGCGCGCCCATCCTCCTCCCTCCCCCGCCCCGCCGCCGAGCGGAGAAGAGGCCGCGCCGCCGGTCCGCGTGCGCCAGGCCATCCGCGTCTCGCCCCGTTTTCGTCGAGCACCGATCCCTCTCGAGGCTCGGCGTGCGACTCTCGGCGAGGTCCTCGCTTCCCCGCCTCGTCTCGCGCTCCCACCCCTCTTCTCTGCTGCTTCCTCTTCCCGGGTCGATCGCCGTCGCGCGCGCCCCCTCCGCCCCCCTCTTCGTCGCGATGCAGTCGGCCTTTCCCATCGGCGGCGCCCGCGGCGATGGTGTGTACTACATCTGTGGCGACTGCGGCTCGGAGACGTCGCTGAAGACCGGCGACGTGATCCGCTGCCGCGAGTGCGGCTACCGCATCCTTTACAAGAAGCGCACCAAGCGCGTCGTGCAGTACGAGGCCCGGTAGGCGCACTCAGATGCCCGACGGACGACGGTTGCGATGGTGCGTTGCGGCAACCCAAGCGCAGCGTCGTACGCAGGCCAGCGAGCGAGGGCGGCGCCTCCGCCGGCGGAGGCATGGGGACGCGAGGGACGGGGACGGGGGGGTGGGGGGAGTGGAGGCGCAAGGCCCCGGCGGCCGGGCGAGGGAAAGAGCTCGGGCTGGGGTGGGTTGAGGGCTCTTGATCTCTCTTCGGCAGTGATGATTTCCTATTAATACTTCTCACAACGGTCTGCTGATTCAACGATGAGACCGGTCATGCTAATCTGACGGCCTAATGAAAGAGAGCGAGTGCATGGCGGGGTAAGGGAAAGGGGAGGGGCGATCGCGTTTCGATGCCACGGGCGTGGTGTTTCTTTTCTTTGCTCGTCTTCGCTCTGCACTTTTGCGCTGACGAGTGTTCTTCTTTCCCTTCCGATGCAGATGGCAACGCAGTTTTTTTGCCATGGCAAAGCCATTTCATCGAGGGCCGAAGAGAAGCTTTCTCTCAAGTCGTGAGTCTTGCGTTGTGAGTTTTCTGTCCTCTTCTTCTTTCGAGCCTCCTCTCGTGTCGTAGCAGAGCACAAAGAGATCCTTTTGCCGAGATGGTCTGTTGGCCGCTCGGTCGACTGGCGCTCCTTACGTCCCATGCTTGCTCACCCGTTTGCCCATTTGTTCTTTTTGTTTCGTTTCGTTTGGCGTTTGGCTCGAGCAGCGCTCGCGTCTTTCGAGACTCGAGCGTCGTCTGTCATCGTTTTTTTTCCCTTCTTCTGCCGTGGTGTGCGCGTGCCGCCCGCGGCTTTGCCTTTTCTTTCCTGCAGCCATTTCGCCGGCCCCCCCTTTGACCCGCCCATTTCGTTGCCTCCCGCCCCCCCTCCATCTTGCCTCCCGCCCCCCCTGCGGCCCCCGCTTGGGTGGGTGGCCCTCTCTCAGGGAGTGCCTCTGCCGTCGGCGCCTCGATGCGTCTCTCCGGCCGTCGGCGATGACCGTTGACGATGCAAAGCACTACACCGTCACGCACGCGCGAACGCGAGAAAAAAAGGGCGAACGAAGAGGGGCACAGCTGGCCTTGGGGGGATGCAGTGTGGGTATCGATGGGTTCTCAAGGAAAGGGGAAAGGGCAGCCAAGCGCAGGAGATGGGAGACGTGGAAGGAGGCGTTGGCGGGGAAAAAAAAAGACGGAGAAAGTAGAGAGGTGGGGGAAAAGGGAAGAGACGGAGAAAAAAAAAGGAACGCCGGCAAAAAGGTCGAAGGCGCAGCGATGACGCGACGGTGGGGGGACAACGAAAAGCGAGGCGATGGCATCGCACCCCTCTTTCCTTCTTTCGTTTCTGCCTACCTTTCCTCCCCCCCTTTCTTTCCTGCTCTTGTTTTCCTCTTTCTTTCTTCCTTCCTTTCTTTTGTTCTTCCTTCCTTTTGTTCTAC
The DNA here is from genome assembly GCA_003613005.1 of Prototheca ciferrii. Classification (NCBI taxonomy): domain Eukaryota; kingdom Viridiplantae; phylum Chlorophyta; class Trebouxiophyceae; order Chlorellales; family Chlorellaceae; genus Prototheca; species Prototheca ciferrii. Next base: position 9,218 of record PEIA01003133.1, read on the forward strand.
TGCCCTCCGAGGAACCATCTGGTGACGAGCCAGCATGCGACGAAGATGGCGAGAATCTTGAGGAGCGCTCCCGTGGACTCTTCGACGCCGCCCTGTGCGCCGTGTTCGCCCGCCCAGGGGAATCGTTCTCCCTTGGGGTCTCGGAGCACCGCCCCTCGCGCGTCCGAGTTGATGACGTGTCCCAGCGGGTCGACCAGCACGAGGCGTGGGATGCCGCGCACGCCGAACGCGCTCGCGAGGCGCGCGCGCAGGGCGGCGCCGCGGGGCGAAAAGGGCACGGCGGTCCACGGCATTTTGCGCGCGTAGTCGACGAACGAGCTCTCATCGCGGTCCGACGACACGAACACGATCTCGAACGCCTCGCCGCGACCGACGATCGACGCGTACACCTCCTTCAGCACGGGCGTGAACGCCCGGCACGGAGGGCACCACGACGCCGAAAAGTAAAAGCCAACCACCTTTCCGGCCAGCACCTCGGAAGCAGGACGAAGCGTCGGAGAACCGGAAAGCACCAGCAAATCCCCATCGATCGAACGGGGTTCAAACACCACCGGAGCAGAGAGAGGAGGAGAAGAGGAAGATGCCATGGCGAGAGGGAAAAAAGCGACTGCGGGGGGGGGAGAAACGGGGAAATGGGACGAAAGGAGAAAAGGAAACTTTTACCACATGCGGAGTTTCAGTACAAACGCGCCTCGCAGCTCGCACGGGAACGCCGCTCCGCCAAGTTCCCATCACCGCTGCCTCGACCCCCCGCTAGACGGATCGACACTCCCGACCCGCACTCGCTTCCCCGCCCCCCCCCTCTCCTTTCCCTTTACGCGCTCTCGAGCGTCCGCACCGACACGAACGGTCTCCACTGGGTCTCCG
>PEIA01003144.1:0-13333 GCA_003613005.1 Prototheca ciferrii
CCGCGCACCTCGGCAGCGCGCTCAGGCGGCTGGCCTCGCGAGGCCTCCTCGGCGACGCGCGAGCGGCGGCCACCGGCGCGGGCGGCTCGCCGAGCGCCGTCTCCCACCGCATCGCCGCCGCCGCCGGCGGCGGCGTCTCGACCTCGGTCGACGGCTTTGCCGTCCTCCCGCTGCCTTCGCTGCCCGATCTCGGCGACGCTCCTACAGACGACGCCGCTGGTGACGGCGAAACCGGGTCTGCGTGCGACGGCCTTGCGCGCCGACTGCGGTTTGCGGATCCGGACAGCGCGAGCCCCGCCTCCCGCCAGCCACGCTTCGGCGCCCCGGCCGGGGGCGACGGCGACGGCGACGACGTCGGCGGGAAGCTCTTCTTCCCGGACGCCGATCTCGCGCCACCCCGACGACTCAGCTTTGGAGCCAACGAAGAGGGCGACGAGGAAGACGACCATGCGTGCGGCATCGAGAGGGAACGGGAGCTTTTCGTCGAGGCCGTCGAGGCCGTGCGCGGGGGGGCCGCTGAAGCCGCCAGAGCCGCTGGGACCGGCGCCGCCGGGTTCCCGAGCCCCCCGCCGGCCGGCGAGGCGCGCCGGGCCCTCGGGACGCCGCTGCCCTTTGGCGTGCCCCCGGCTCTGGCCGCCTCCGCCCGCACGCCAGACCTCTTCGCGCGCTACGCGTGGCCCGGCGCGACGCCCGAAGACCTGCGTCCCCTCCCTCTCGACGACTCGGACGCCTCGGACGACGACCTCGAGGCGCTCGCGCAGGGACGGACGCAGCAGGCCGCCGGGCCGCCGCGGCAGCCCCGCCGGCTTCCGGACGCCTCCCCGGCGCCGGCCGCCGCGGAGCTCGCGCAGATGGCCTCGCCGGCCGAGGCGCTCCGAGGACTCCAGCAGGAACTCTCGGAAGCTTTCGAACGCGAACAAGACGCACAGAGATCGCATGACATTCGAATTGACCGCGAAAGCCCACCCGAAACGCGCGACGCATTCGCGCCCCGCATCCCGGAAGGAACGCCCGCCCGCGAAGCCGCGCTCATGCGGCGCGCGGCCGCGGCCGCCGCCGAGGGAGAACGGCTCCGGGGACTCGCCGCGGGGGGAGGGGAAGCCAGACCCCTGGCTCTCCCCTCCCCGGCCGCGGAGACGCCCTCCCCGGCCGGGGGCGCGGCTCGCGTCGCGCGCGGCGGTCCGCCGCGGCTCGTCTCCCTGGCCGGAGCGGACTGCGCGACGCCTCTGCTGGTGCCCAACGGCGCCGCTGCAACGCCTCTGCTGGTGCCCAACGGCGCCGCTGCGACCCCTCTGCTGGCGCCAGGCAGCTTTGACGGCGTCGACGGCGTGCGGCGCGACGCCTACGGCGTGCCGCACGAGACCCCGTCGACCGTGACCGCGCGGCGGCGCCGCGGCGCAGGCCGACCCGGCGCCGGCTCGGACGGCTCTGGGAACCGGGACGCCCGGGCGGTCGGCGCCGCGCTCGACTTTGATCTCGATCTCGATCTCGACCTGGACGAGGGACGCATCGGTGCCGACGAATCCTCCGTCGGGGGCGGGCGCGCTCCCCCCGTGCCGCCCACCGTGCTCGTGCCGCGCGCGCGACCGGACCGCGAGCTCGCGTCCGCCTCCCTGTCGGCCCCCGGCGGTCCGCCTGCCGGCGCGACCCCTGGGTCGGACGCGCCGCTCTCCCCTCCCTCGCCGTCCGTCGAAACGATCGACGTTGCGCTGCGCGGCACCACTTTGGACGACGACGACGTCTCGAACGCGATCTCGCCCACCGCGTTCGCGTCTCCGTCGCCCTCTCCGGCCGATTCCCTCGCTCTCGCAAGCTCGGCGCCCGCCCCCGTGCGCACGCCCTCGCCTGCCGTCTCGGCTCCGGCGCGGCTGGCGCCGTCCGCTTCGGCGACGCCGCCTTCGCCCCCCTCGCCCTCGACGCCCGCTTCCGAGGCGGACGTCGAAGTCGCGCTGCCTGGGACGCCTCCCGAGACGCCCTTTGTGGCGCCGGCCTCGCCTCCCCCCTCGGCGCTGCCCGGGCGGGCGCTCCCCCGCTCGGCGCTCAAGCCCGGCGGCACGCTCGGCAGGGCCGCCCGCGTCGCGCCCGACGAACGCAAGCGGCAGGAGGAACGCGCGAGGCGACATGCACGCGGCAGCGTGGAAAGGGGCGAAGCGGAGGCACGCGGCAGCGTGGAAAGGGACGAGGCGGATGCTGGGCAAGACGCGACCGCCGACCGAGCCCCCCGGGGATCATCTCCGGGAGAGGCGGCCGCAGGGGGCCTCCCTCGCGGACCGCTCCGGGACGACGCAGATTCGTTCCTCCTCGTCCAGGGCGCGGGGGCCGGCGCGCCCTCGACGCACCGCCGCGCCTCGCGCGCGACGCGCGAGCTGCAGGCGCTCATGGCAGATCTCGAGCTGCACGGCGATCCCGCCGCGACGCAGCTGCAGAGCTCGGTCGCGACGACCCACGCCGGCCCGAGTCCCGCGACGGCCGCGGCAGGCCGCCCGGGCGCCGCGCCCATTTTGGGCACACTCCCGCTGCTGTCTCCCGTCCGCGCGCCCCGAGGCGCCGCGGCCCGGGCCGCCGCCGCCGGGGGGCGGCCGGCCGGAGCTCTGGTGGCGACGCCCGTGCGCCGCTCCGCGCGCCTGCTCGGCGACCCGGCCGCGCGCCCGGACGCCGACGGCACGCTGGACGCAACGGGATTCGCGTACGCGCCAAACCCCAACTACTCGATGGTCGAAAGCCGGACCGAACGAGCAGTAGAGTCGCCAGAGGGAGGTTTCAGCGGCTCCGTGGCAAGTGTCTCGCCAGAGGGAAGTTTCAGGGGCTGCATGGCAGGTGTCTCGCCAGAGGGAAGTTTCAGCGGCTGCATGGCAGGTGTCTCGCCAGAGGGAGGTTTCAGCGGCTGCATGAAAGGTGCCGCGTCGGAGGAGCTTTACGGCGGCTCCATGGGAGGTGTCTCGCCAGAGGGCGCTTGCACGACCCCCCCTGGGGTCTCTTCTTCGCGAGAGGGCTCTGCTGCTGCGGCGGGTCGCGACGGCTCGAGCGCGACGCCATCCTCGGCCTCGTCCGCGCCGCGCGCGTCGCCCACTCCGACATTAACGTCATCGCGCTCTCGTCGCCAGAGGTTGGCCACCCCCACGGGCCACGCGCGCGCGCGCGACCCCGAGCTCTCACCCACCGAGCAGTCGCTCAGACGCTCTCTCCGGCTCTCCGCAAAAAAGGCACCCAAACGAAGCTGAGAGCGCGTCTCGGAACGGCACGGAACCATGCACGAATTCGAATGGGAATTTGAGAAGGGAAAAGGCGGCAGGCGATGAGGCGTTCCCGAAATGGGGAGGGAAGGGGGGTGGGGGAATTCCGTTTCAATGCAACCCCCGCAACCCATCCCTCTGGCAGCTCGGGCGTTCCTCCCTCAATTTCAATCAAAACTGTCCTCATCATCTCACCGTTCATCTCGCGCCAAACTCTCTCGCTCGTGTTCAACGGTTTTCTTTTTTCGATCGCCTTCTCCAATGTTCCCCCTTTCTTCTTTCCCCGCGCCCACCCATGCGGACCACCAGTCGCCAAACGCCCCATCCTTCCCCCTCCTACTCCCTTTGCCGGTCCGTCACCCAACGCCGGCACGACTCTTCTTCCAGCTCGCTACGAAGCATGTTTGCAATTCCCTTCTCCTCCTTCTTCTTCTTCTTCTTCTTCTTCCACCGTCGCCGAACGTTTCTGCGCTTCCGACGCGCCGTGGCTCCGACTCACTCTCTTTCTCTCTTTCTTTCTCTCCCTTTCCGCGTGGCGCGCCGCCTCGCGCCCGCCGCCCCTCGCCCGCCCCGGCCGCACCTTGTACCCACTTTGCTTTCTGCGCGCGAGGCGCAGAGACGTGGCGGGCCTCGCGAGGTCCGCCGACGCCGTGGCGCCTGCACCCTCTTTCCGCGAGCCCACACGGGGCCTCGCATGACCACGCCCTCTGAGGCGCTCTGCAACGAAGCACGTTCATGGTCTTGCCAGTTGGTTGTTTTTGTATGCGAGCAGTCGTGCGAAACACGCACACACATCGCTTTCGTCTCGCGGCGATGCGACGTTCAAAGCAACTGGCAGCATCGAAACGCGCTGCTCTGATGCGTCCGACGCTGACGGACCTCGAGGCTCCTTGGGCTCCGGCGCGGTTCTTCGTGCGCCGGTTTGCGCGGGAAACGCGAGCGTGCCTGGATCGATCAGACGCAAGCCGCGGACGGACGGGTCACAAGGAGATGGCGCGCAAACGAGACGGCGCTCCTCGACAAAAGGGGAGATTCGACACGCAGCCGAGGAGGAGCACGCGCGCACAAGCAAAAGACACTCAACGAGCGGAAGAAACGAAAGCGGAACGGCGCAACACAACGACAAGAAGCACAAGGGGGCAGAAACGACTCGGCAAGGACTCAGTTCGACGACACACATCCTCCTTCCCCAAAGACGGAGAATGTTAAAAAATGGAGAAAAAAAAAACAAAGCCAAACCAGCTGCTTCGCCGCAGTACGAATGCGCAGGAAACGACACCGTTGGCACCGGCCATGCAAGCGTAGAAAACGGCATCGTTGGTGCCGGATGTGGGGGCACGGTGAACGGCACCTTGGGCGCTGCGAAAAAGCGCTCGGTTTCCTCCCCCATGCTCTCTGCTTTTTTTCCCCAGTTTCCCTCGCCTCCGTCACCTTGCCGTTCTTCCCTTGGTGCACTCTTGGGCGCACCTTGCGACGCATCCGTCGTTCCACGCTGGCACGGCGTGGAGCGAGGCGCAGACGGAGGCTTCACAGGCGGCCGTGCAGGCATCGTCGCGCGAGATGCCGCAGACGGTCACGCACGTGCCTGGGGCCGGGTCGCGCGCCAGAGAGCCCATGCGCCGCAGCAGACGATCCGAAGCGCACACCTGCTCGCACACGAACGAGTCCGACACGCCGTCCCCGCCCCCGGGAGCCCCAGAGGCTTCGGGCGGCGAATCGGCGCCGCCAGACCGACCAAACCCGAACCGAGGCGCGCGAGACAACGCCACGGCGGGAAGAGCCAACCCAGCAGCCCACCACGCGTTCACCTAAAAGGGATAGGAAAGGAAGAAAGGCGGGGAAAAGAAGAGATAGGTGAGAAACCCGAGGAACACAAGACCAAACGTGAAAAGAAAGGAGAACAATGAAAAAAAGAGAGAAACAACGGCGAATGCAAGGCAAACAAGTACATACGCGTAACTGATGTATATTAGTTATGTACTCTACATGGAGAACACGCGACAAGAAGAGAAAACATACACCGCAAAGCCAGCAACACCTCACCCCCCACCCCTCCTCCCCCCCCACCCCCGGATCGCTCGAGCGTTCACCACCACCAACAAATCCGCCACCACCAACGAATGCGCGCGGCCAAGCCGTCGAGGGAGTGCGAACAAGAACCGCTGCTGACCCGAGATCGTCGCGCTCGTTCGCCACAGCTGCACCCGCTCGTGGGAAAGAGAGAGCGAGCAAGGGAAACGGGGAAAGATCCGGGGCCGACCTGCTGGGCCACTTCTAGGTCGTAGCGCGCGCCCCGCTGCCCAGGCACAGACCGCGCCGTCGCGTCCTCCCCCGCAGTCCCCCGCAGGTCCGCCCACAAATGCCCCTTTGCGCCTCCTCGCGCGCCATGCCGTCAGATCAAAACGCACGCCCGCGCGGCCACAACCCGTCGGACGCCTCCTCTGTCCCTCGGGTGCGCGCGCGACGAGACCAAGCGCTGGCCCGCCGGCCCCGTCGGCCCCCTTTGGTCCGCCTCAGTCCGCCTTCGCGATCGCTCGCATCGCGATCGCACCATCGCGGCGACCTGCGGGAGTCCTCGGCCGGGACGCAGGCTTGGCGCAGCGACGAGCGATCGGCGACGCGAGACGCGCGGAAGACGCACGTCTGATGCAAGCGTTTCCCAGCGCGGCGCCCGGAGGAAAGGCTGGCTCTCCCCGCGCGCGCGCGAGCTCCAAAGAGGGGAGGAGAGGGAGGACAAGGGGAGGTGCGGGGTGGTATCGAGTGGATCGCGACAGGGTGTGGGGGCCGTCGTGGTTTCTCGCGCGGGTACCCTTTTACTTGTCTCTTTTTCTCTTCGTTCTCTTTCTATTTCCGTGTCGTGCATTTTTCACCCCCCCCCCCAAAAAAGGCTGCTGCGCGATCGTTTAGACGTGTTCGTTACACAGCCTTCCGCGGCTGCCTGAGCGTCGGGCGTTTGCGCGCGCGGCGGGGTCGTGCGGGTACATTGGCATTGGCACGGTGGTGTTTCGGAGCGCGTTGGTCTCGTCCTGCCGTCCTGCCGTCGTTCCCGGCGTCCTTGGTCGTCGCGCGGCGTGCCTCGCGGCGGCGTGCTCGTGGTGCTCCCTCACCCGGCCCACCCCAGTGTGTGTGGTGCCTCGCTACTTGGCGAGCATCATCTTGACAAACTCCTCGTAGTTGACCTGGCCGTCGCCGTCGGCGTCCGCCTCGCGGATCATCTCGTCCACCTCCTCGTCCGTCAGCTTCTCGCCAAGGTTGGTCATCACGTGGCGAAGTTCCGCAGCAGAGATGAAACCGTTGCCGTCCTTGTCGAACACCTTGAAAGCCTCGCGAAGCTCCTCCTCAGAGTCAGAGTCCTGCAACGACGAAACGGAAGAGGTGCAAAGGGGGGAGGGGGGGGGGGGGCAGAGGGGGAAGGGTGGGCATGGGGCATGGGAGGTGGGAAGCATGCGACACGGGGCCCAGGGCGCGAGGCGTAGAGTTTGGGCCATGCCGAATGGGGAATACATGGAATGATACAGAATCCAAGGAAGAACGCCATGGAGGAGAAAAACAGCCAGCAAGGGACCAAACGCCCCACCATCTCGCAACTCTCATCTCCCATCCTGACCATCCCCGTTACCCCCTCCCGCCACTCCCCCCATCTCCCATGCCACCTCCCCTGCTTTTCCCTCTGTGGATGCCTCGTCGTTTGCCGTTCGCCTCCCTCCCCTCTCCGTGTCCCCGGGCCGGCCGTCCCGACTTTGCGGCCCCTCTCCCATTCCTCTCCCGGTGTCGAGGGCCTCAGATGAGGGCCTCGCATCGCGCGCTCCTCACCCCCTTGCTGGACGCTCTCGAACGCTCACCTCGCCTTCTTCCTGCCCCGGGGGGGTCCCGCCCTCCAACAGCCGCGCCCGCGTGTCGCCTTACCTCACCCGTTCCCGCGCGGCGACCGCGTTGGCTCCGACCGGCCACCACGCCCCCTACCGCGCGAGACTGCGACTCGCGAGCATGGCGCAGCGGCGTGCGGCCGCCGCGAACGATCGCACGGCGTCGCGCGTACCTTCATCTTGCGGGCCATCAGCGAAAGAAACTCCTGGAACTCGATCGTGCCGTTCTTGTCCACGTCCACTTCGCTGATCATGTCCTGAAGCTCAGCCTCGGTCGGGTTCTGCCCCAGCGACCGCATCACGGTGCCGAGCTCCTTGGTCGTGATGGTGCCCTGCGAAAAGAGACCAACGCCGTGGGCACGGGCCAAATCGCCACGGGCGGCACCTCCCCAGCCACACGCTCCGCTCGGCGAGGAGAACCGCACCGCACCCGCACCGCGCAGGGCCCCGGCTCGCACGCTCGCAGCTCCACCGCTACCCCCCCGCCTCGTCCCTCCCCTCCCTTGCCTCCAAGTCTGCTCGCGTCCACCCCAGCGGCCCCTCTCCCCTGCCCGCCCCTCCGTCCCGTTCTCCCGGCCCCGCCCGTTCCACCCCCTGGGCCCGGTAGCCGCGCTAGCAGCGGGACGAGGCCCGCCTGCGTTTCGCTGGCCACGCGCGCCGCAAAAGCTCCCCGAGAGCACGCACATCGCCTGCGAGGGAGCGGATGGAGAGCGAGAGCCGCGTGAGATCGGCATGAGGTGGCCGAGGTCTGCTCGGGGCCCGTCGGGTCACAACGCGCCGGGGAGAGGCGGGGCGTTGGCGCCTTCCAGGTCTGCGTGGGGCGCGCCCGCACCATCCTTGTCGAACAGCGCGAAGGCCTCCTTGAACTCGGTGACCTGCGAGGAGACGGAGCAGCACGCGTCAGCCCGCGCTCGAGACCCGGATCGCCAAGCGCGGCCCGGCTGCGCGGCCCGCAACGTCGACGTTCAAAAGGTTTCTGGGGCGCCGCGCACCTGGCCCTCGGTCAGGCTGGCGGCCTCCGTCATGGTTGCCAAAGGTCGGCAGCGGCGTGATCAGGCGCACGGGCGAAGCGAAGAGCAGACGGGGGCCAAGCGCCCGCGGGCCGAGCCTCGTCCCACGCGGCCCCTGCGCGCAGCCGGGCCAGCCGGCCAGAGGCGCGCGATCGAGCCCCGGGTCGACCAGAGGGCAGCCCCCCCCCCCCCTCCTTGCCCCGGCGTGCGTTCCCGCGGGCGCCCCGGCCCCCAGCATCACCTGCCCAACCGCGGGAAGACTGGCCTAGGCGCGCATGCGTCTCGCGAACGTCGCGTCACAAGCAGCAGAGCTGTCGCTGGATCGCAAGGTCGTGAGATCGGATGTCGATCCCGCACCGCAGCGCACGGTCACCGAAAAACCCACAGCCCTCGTCAGGCCTTTGGGAAGATGCCCGGAAGCGTCCTCCCGCTGTCGCTTTCGGGCGGTCGCGAACAAACCTCCCGGCCGCCCCGGCCCGGGCCGGCTCGGGCCGGCCGGCCGGCCGGGTCGGCGAGGGACTGCAGGCAATGCTGGTAGCTGCGCGCGCCGCAGCTACCAGCATTGCCGACGCCGGCGATCGCCGGAGGAGCGGCCTCGGAAGGCGATCGAGTCACGCCGGAGGGAGCGGAAGATGCGGCAAGGGTCGGTGGCCAAGTGCTGCCAGGCGAGGGGCGGTGTGAGAGTCATAGTGAACCCTTCCAGGTGGGCACCACTTTTGGCCTGGAGCAGAGCTTGCCAAGTCATCAGCAGCTTGGCAGCGGCCGGCGCAAGCGACCCGTCGCGGCGAGGCGCTTTGGCAGTGTCACGTGCGTGCGCAGAGCAAGACGCAGTAGTCTCAGCGCATATGCACGTGGAGGCGGGCAAGGAACGAGGGGGTGAGAGGGGGAGAGAGAGGAGGAAGGGGGTTGGGGCAACGCGAATGCAAAAAACGTTGGACGGTTATGGCGAAGCGATACGCGACGCGCAATGCGCAGAACCGAACTATGGTCTGCAAACGCGGAGCGCTGGGCGTAACGCAGCGTGCTGGTGGGATTGGAGGCATTTTGGGGGGAGAAAAAAAAAGGCGGAAAAAAAAGGGGAAAAGGAGAACGAAAATGAAGAGGCGAAGCGAGTGCGGCACAACGAATCGACATGCTTACTGCGATGAAGAACAGAACGTGGAAACCACAATGCAAAGTCGGCGCGACCGATGCGAAATGATCCACGCGTCCTCTTCGGGGCGAACGTCCTAGATCGCTTGTGCTGGATCGTGTGCGAGTTGCAGCAGCGTTCATCTCAAAGCGCTCGGACACACAAAACCCAGAGGACAAAACTCCGCTTCTTTGTCGCCCTTCAAAACGTGGCTTGCAGGCTGCAGTTTGCAATGGAGAATCGCACCTTGGCCAAGCACGGCATCGAATCGAATCGATGCGCACCATGCGTCGGTTCGATGGTCTTCCCCATCTTTTCCCTCCTCTCCCCCCCTGCACCATATGTTTGCAACCGTGCATTCGGCGAGTCGTCCGAAGCCCTTTGCTAGATCCGTTGCCATGCCCCCTCTTGCGATCGTTCGCGGTCGGTCCAACAGTCGGTGAAAAGAGAGATGCGAGAAAGACGTGTTCCCGTCGACCGGGAAGAAAGGACGAAAAAGCTCGGGAACGCGTCCTGCCCGTGCCCGAAAAGGAGGTTGGGGGGCAAAAGAAAAAAAACCGAGAACACGGCGCCAGGCAGAGCAAGGAGGGCGCAGACGGAGCAGACAGGATTGGGAGAGACGGGAAAGGAAGTGGAAGGGAGAGGAAGCGGAGAGGAAAGGGCGCGACGATACGCAGACCCCGCTGGGTGTCGAGGAGAGCTTGGCGGAATAAGAGGGACGAGGCGAAGCGCGCGGGCACACTCCAACGCAGAGATCCCGCACCTCACCCTCGCACTCTGCGAGTGCGAGGGAGAAGAGAGAACGGGAAAGACGAGGGGAAAAGAGAGCAAACCGTTGCTTCTCGACGTCTCGGTGGGTGCAGCGTGAAGGGCTGCCAAGAGGTGTCTCGAAAACAACCATGGTCGAGATGCCGACCTGTGCGTGTCCGTGTGCCGTGCGACGCCGAAACTACGGCTGTCGCCTGCCGATCGCGGCGAGCGGTCGCTTCCTCGATGCGTTTCTGCGGGGCTGCGGAGGTGGGCTTTGAATTTGCCGAGCATGACAGGGGCGTGTGCGCGGCGTCGGTGGGACGTCGGGAGCGGGCTCGATCGGTGACGGCGTTTCCAAAGGGGCGTATCCTCGGAAGAGTCCAAGGTGCGAAAGGAAAGGGGGGAAAAGGAAAAGCAAAGCCGCGTGAAGGCCTCGGGGGGGGAAGGGGAAGGGGAAGGGGGTCGGGGAGCGCAGGGCGGAGCGGGTCGAAAGGGAGAGGAACAGCCTGGAGGGAAAGAGAAGAGAGACGCGGCAAAGGAAAACAAAGACAGCAGAGACGCAATAGAACGAAGCAAAGGAAGGTCGTAAAAAAAAGGTGGAAAAGGGAAAGGAAAGGAGAGGAAGGGGGGGGAACGGAGGATGCCGAGCCAGGAAGATAAGAGGGGACGAGGACGTGAAGACGTGAAGACGTGAAGACGTGAAGACGCGAAGACGCGAAGACGCGAAGAGAGAGAGGGAGAGAGAGAGAGAGAAAGAGAAATATGCCCCCTTCTGTCATATGCCATGGCAACCCCGTAGGAGAGGGAATTGTGACAGCCAGATTCGTCTCTGTCTTGTTCCCCGTCATCATCATCATTATCATCATCGTCTGTCATCGACACACCAGGTCTCCACCGTTGTCCTTTTCTTTCCTGCTTTTTCGTCCCCCCCGTGTGTGTGTGTGCGTGTGTCGGTCTCTCCTTCTTTTCCTCCTTAGATGATGCTTTGGTCCTGTCCGAGTTCGAGGATTTTGGCTGGTGAGAGGAGGGTTTCTGCGATCCAGACTCGAAAGTGTCTTTGGACGGCCGCGGCGACGGCCGGGTCTCGGGTGCGCCTCTTGCCCGGGCGGTAGAGGACGTCTTCGGTTCCGAGCACGTAGGCCGTCTGCACGCCCACGCGTTTTCCACGCTGCGTCTGGAGACAGAGCTTGCACTCGAGCGCGTTGGTGAGCTGCACGCTCTTGGCGCGCGCCTTGGCGGCCTCGTCCAGACGTCCTCCCGGCCTCAGGGCCGCGGCTGGCAGCATGCGGGAGACGGAGAGCAGGCGGCCGCCCGGCACGCGCGACGCGACCAGCGGGGCGTCTGCGGCGTCCGTGATGCGCGCGACGCATCTCAAAAAGGAGGCGTCGAGGGGCGGCGGCGCGCACTCTGCGCGCGAGGGGTCTGGGACGTCGACGGCCACCGAGCCGTCGGGGCGGCGCTCGAGGCGGAAGGCCAGCTCGTCGCCCGCGAGCACGCGCGCGTTGGTCGCGTAGGTGGCGTCTCGCGTCGCGGCCAGCGGCCCGCGCGCGCCCTCGTAGCGCCAGAGGCCGCCCAGGCGCGCCGAGGCGTCGTCGGACGCGCCCGCGGCCGCCGCCGCCCGCGCCGCGCGCGCGGCCAGCTTGTCCAGCGTGAAGAGAGGGTAGGCCGCCGTGCCCAGCAGGGCGCGCGTCTTGTCCTCGTACGACGATGCGTCCACGCTTCCCTCCACCACGCCCAGAGCCAGCTCCTCGAAACGAGCGTGCAGCTCCGCCGCCCGGGGCGTCCACGCCAGCGCGGGGCCCCGACCGCTCGGAAGGGACAGGCACCCCCCGGCGAGGGAAGACGGAGTCACGACAACGGTCGACGCCGTCTCCGCAGAGGCAGAGGCAGAGGCAGGGGCAGAGGCAGGGGCAGGGGCAGAGGCAGAGGCAGGGGCAGTGGCAGTGGCAGAGGCAGAGGCAGAGGCAGTGGCAGAGGCAGCGGCGTCGGAAGCGTCCGCGCCCTGGGCTGCGCCCGAGTCTGCGCCTCCGTTGGCCTCGGCCCTCTCGCCGGCGGATCCGTCGCCGGTGGGCGCTCCGGCCTGCGGCTGCTCGGCCTTGACGGCGGTGGTTCCGTCGGGCGTTCCGTTGGCCTGCGGGGCCGCGTTCAAAGGGGCCCCGGTCCCCTCCTCCTCCTTCCCCGCCGCGGCGGGCGCCTCGGGCTTGACGGCTTGGAGGGTCGGCTTTGGGCCGTTGCGGGCCCTCTCGGCCTCCTGGGCCGCCTGCTCGGCGGCGCAGCGGTAGGCGACGTCCAGGCGCTCTGCCATGAGACCGTACAGCTTGAGCAGCACAAACTGAGGCTCGGCCGCGTACAGGACGCGGCACGGGGGACGCAGCTCGGCCGCGGGGCGACGCCCAGACCCCGACCGAGCCGGGGGAGGCGTGCCGGGCGCGGGCGCGGGCGCCCCAGAGACGGGGGCGGAGGCCGACGAAGGCGCCAACGAAGCAGACGCCGAGGCAGCCTGCGCGGGGGGGGACGCCGCTCCCGGCGGTCCCGGCGGTCCCGGCGGTCCCGGCGGTCCCGGCGGTCCCGGCGCTCCGGTTCCGGCAGAGGCGGAGCGGGCGGCGTCTCCCTGGACGGGGGCTGCGCCTCCGTTTGTGTTTTCGCAGCAGGCGGCCGCGAGCTTTTCTGCGTCTGCGTTGGCGGCCTGTCGGAGCGCTTCGGCTGCTGCGGTGAGTCCTGCGGCCTGTCGGAGGGCCGCCGCGGCGAGGTCTGCGCCGACGGCGGCTTCCCTGGCGGCGGCGAGTCCCTCCGGTCCGGCGCCCGCGAGCTCCGCCTCGCGCACGCGCGCGACGACGTCGGTCGGGTCTCCCGGCGCGAGCAGGGGCACGAGCGGACGGCAGCCTGCGGTGCTGGGTCCCGCCGAGGCGGCTTCCTCGTCGCCGGCGGCGTCGCCGTCCGCGCCTCCGGCGGCCTCGTCCGTGGCGGCGCCTCCCGCGGCGCCGCTGCTGGCGGCGCCGCCCGAGGCTTCGCTGGTGGCGTCGTCGTCGCCGGTGGCCATGGAGGAGCTGCGGTGGATGCGCTCGTCGTCCTCCTCGCTCGTCTCCGAGACCTGCGGTCCGGACGAGTCGGCCGGCCGCGCCCCGGCCGCGGCGGCCTCCGAGGCGGCGTCCTCGTCCGTGCCGGCGGCGGCCGACGAGGCCGCCTCGGCTGCGGCGGCTGCGGCTGCGGCTGCGGCGGCGGCGGCCGCGCGCGCGCGGTGGTGGTGCGCCCCTCCGCGTCTCGAGCCTCCCTTGCGCCCTCCGCGCCCCCCCCCTCCTCCCCCCCCCCCTCCGCCGCCCGGGGGGGGGGACACGGCACCCG
>PEIA01003166.1:0-13304 GCA_003613005.1 Prototheca ciferrii
GGCCCTTCCGTCGTCGTTTTCGGAGCTGGAGGAGCGGGCTCGTGCGTGGCTGTCGGATGCGGAGGAGGCGCTTCGGAAGGGTGTGACGTCTCGTTCGGAGGCTGCTGCGGCGGCGCTGCGTCGCGACGTCGTGGAGCCCGTCGCGCAGGCGGCCGCGGCGCTCTCGAAGCGGGCCCGCACGTTCTCGGCGGCCGACTCGGCAGCCTCCAAGATGGCCACCGTCGCGAGCGCGACCGCCAGGCTCAAGGACTCTGTCGCCGAAGGTCTCAAAGAGGGCGTCACCAAGCTCCAGGAAACGCAAAGCGCCTTCGCAAGCTACCTGGGAGGCGGCTCGGGCTCGGCGTCGTCGTCGGGGTCGGGGTCCCCGAGCGCCCAAACGGCCCCTTGGAAGGCAATCTACGAGGTGAAGACGCCCGTTCTGGAGCTGGCTGCGCGTCGGCTTTTGTCGGATCCCGCTTCGCGCCAAGCGGTGACCGCGTGGGCCGCAAAGGACGCTCCGTGGGCGTCCGCGAGCGCCGAGTTTGCGGCGCTGTGCGCCGAGCCCGAGCTGCGGGGTGCCGACTGGTGGACGTGGCCCGAGGGTCTCCGCAAGCGCGATCCCGCGGCGCTGGCGGCCTGGCGCGCCGAGCCTGGCCGCGCCGAGGCCGTCGAGGTACAGCTCGCGCTGCAGTACCTCTTCGAACTCTTCTGGTCGCGCGTGCGGGCCGAGGCGAGCGCGCTGGGCGTCTCGATCGTAGGCGACGCGCCCATCTACGTGGGCGCGCACTCGGCGGACGTCTGGGCCTCGCCGACGCTCTTCGAGCTCGACCCGGAGACCTACGAGCCGGCGCGCGTCTCCGGCGTGCCTCCGGACGCCTTTTCCGAGACAGGACAACTCTGGGGATCGCCCCTCTACCGCTGGACCGAGCACGAGCGCACGGGCTACGCCTGGTGGAAGGACAGACTCGCGCGCTGCGCGGCGCTCTACGACGAGACCAGGATCGACCACTTCCGAGCCTTTGCGGGCTATTGGGCCGTCGACGCAGACGCGGAAACGGCCATGGGAGGACAGTGGCTCAAGGGACCAGGCGCAGGACCCCTCGTCGCAAACGGAAGCGAGGCAGAATCCGAAACCCAAAACCAAGCTGCGTTGTCGACATCGTCGCCTCCCGCTCCCTCTTCTTCCTCGTCTCAAATCTCGATTTCGATCTTGGCAGAGGACCTCGGGGTGATCACGCCGGACGTGGTGGCGCTGCGGCGCTCGCTGGGCGCCCCGGGGATGGCGGTGCTGCAGTTTGCGTTCGGCGGCGGCGCCGACAACATCTACCTGCCGCACAACATCCGGGAAGACTCGTTCGTGTACTCTGGCACGCACGACAACGACACCACCGCAGGCTGGTGGGCCACGCTCGACGCAAAGGCGCGCGCTCACGCAGCCGCCTACCTCGGCAGTCTCGAGCCCGCCGCTTCTCCCGCCCACGCCACACGAGCCGTCCTCCGCGCCGTCTACGCCTCCGCGGGCAAAACGGCCGTCGTTCCCGCGCAAGACCTCTTCGCGCTCGGCTCCGAAGCGCGCATGAACGTCCCGGGAAAGGCAGGAGGCAACTGGAGGTGGCGACTGGGGGAGCGACCGGACGACGTCTGGAACGCGCTCGATGCCAAAACGAAAGAAACGCACCAAACCACGAAGCTCTACGGAAGACTCCCAGAAAAGAAAGAGGAACAAGAAGACTGAATGCAAAGGAAGAAGAAGAGGAGGAGGAGGAGGAGGAGGAGGAGGAGGTGGAGCGGTACATAAAGGGAGGGAGAGTGAAAG
This sequence comes from Prototheca ciferrii, assembly GCA_003613005.1. Lineage (NCBI taxonomy): Eukaryota > Viridiplantae > Chlorophyta > Trebouxiophyceae > Chlorellales > Chlorellaceae > Prototheca > Prototheca ciferrii. The sequence continues at coordinate 1,796 of PEIA01003166.1, forward strand.
GCAAAAGGAAATGAATGGCAGAGGGAATGAGGAGTACTAGAAAGAATACATCGGTCAACTCGCCCTGGAATCCGTTGTTTGTTTGTCTCTCCGGTCGTCTCCTCGACGTGAGGGTCGAATTCCCTGTTTTTCTAAAGTTCGCCGCCTCCCTTCCATCCTCTTTCGCCCACAACCGCTCTGCTGGGCCCAGCGCCGTCGACCAACGTGTAACCACCTTTGTGTCAGAGTTCGCGTCTATCATTCTGTATGGTGGACGCGATCTCCTGCTCCCACACGCTCTCACGTTTCAAAACCCCCCTCTCGCCCCTCTCACGTTCTCCTCTCACGTTCTCCCTCCCCGTTCTCTCTTCCTTTCTCTCTCTTTCACTGTGCATGTGTCATGTGCGTTACCGTGCGCACCCGTGGGGGTCGCGTTTAGCGAGTTTTAGGGATGCGTTCGGTTTTCTCTTTCGTTCCCGCTAGCAGGGTTCCAGGCTCTACCACTCGACGCCGGCGGCCTCGGCGTAGTTGACGTCGTCGTCGGACGAGTCGTCGTCGGCGGGCAGGAAGCCGTGGTCGCGGAGGAAGGCGACACCGGCCGAGATGGACTCGTCGCGGAGCTTGAGGGGGAAGTAGCCCTTCTCCTTGTCCTGCTTGGAGATCACCTTGATGACCTCGTCAGTCTCCGAGACAATCTCGGCGTTGGGCACCGGCTTGATCAGAGCGTCAACCCACTCGCGGGCAGTCACGTTCTTCGACTCCTGCAGGGCCTTGGGGACGTGCACGATGATCGCAAGCTGCTCGTTGCCGGCAGACAGGAACGCCTTGCCTACAAGAGATCAAAAAAAGAGAACAACGGGAAACAACACGTGAGCACAAGAAGGTAGAAGAAGACCACACACGGTGCGCCCCACGATGCGCTCCATGCCCGCCCCATGCTGCGCCCCATGCCTCTGCGTCGCCCAGCACGCTGTGCTTCCACCTCGCCTCCCAGCCTCCCCTAGCTCTAGCTTCCCTCCCTTTCCCCTCCCCCCCCTCTTAGCTCCACGGAACGCACCGAGGTCGCCAGCTCCGCCCTTGCGCTCCTCAGCGGACTCGTCGACGGGGACGTTGGCGCCCTCCAGGACAGCCTCGAGAAGCTCGAGGTTGCCCTCAGGAACCTCGACGGCGAGGTTGAAGAAGACAACACCGCCCATGGCGGCGACACCCTGAAGGTCCACGCCCTTCTTGCCTCCCTCCTTGTGGGCAGCCTGCAAAGAAAAGAGCGGGAGAGAAAACGTCAAACGATGAAGCGCACACAGAGAGGGCGGACGGGAAGATCCACACAGAAGAGTCGGAGAGAGATCGACGACGCGCATCGAGACATTGCAACATTGGGACGATCGGCATCGTTCGACCACTCCTTTCCTTCTCCTCCCCCCCCCTTCCTCGCAGCGTTCTTCCGCCGACGAGTTTGTCATCTTTCGATCACCAGCCGCGGAAACTCGGACCCAACGAAAACACGAGGCCTCGCGCGCCGAGGCCGGACGACCAAAAGTCGACGCTCGAAAGCCGCCCCCGGGGCGCATCGAGTCTCGGCTCTGGGCAGCGGCGGCGGCGACCACCAAAGGCGGCAGCGGCTGCTGCAGCGACGACGCCAGGGGCGCAGATCCCGTCGCGGTGGCGGCCACCATGGGGACCGCGAGCGCCGAGGAAACGGGTCGGGGCCGGTGCAAGGCACGGAGCGGCGAAGCCGCGCAGCCTCGGCACGTCTCGAGTCATCAGCGCGGATGGCGCCGAGATGGCCCGAACCTATCGGTGCGCACCTTCTGGAGCTTGGCGTCAACCATGTTGGCTAGTTTTGACGTTAACGAGTGGATGAGAGGAGAAAATGGGGGAGGACAGGGGGAAACCACGCGGAAAGGTGGCAAGAGGAAGTAGGCCACGGCCTGGCGCCGCCGCGGCGGGATGCGCGGGATGCGCGGGAAGGGGGAGATGGGGAACCCGACGCGAGGCGGTCGGGCGGGAGAAGGCGGGAGGTGGGAATATCTCTTGCGTGTGGGCAGAGGCAGCTGTGCGGAGGATCAAAGGCGTCGGCCCGCTGCGCCCAGCGATTTGGGCGGTCACACTGCCACGGCATCGCGTTGTGCGTTCGTGGCAAAGCGAGAGGGGGACAGCCTGACCGAGCGGACGGCCGCGAGAGAACGGTAACGGAGCGAGAGGTGGGCGTTTCTGGGAGTCTCCTCGCCGCCAGCCACGATCTCGACGCTCGCAAATCCCCACCCGCTTGAGCGCAACGTTCGCACGCTTACATTGAGTAGATGCGCACGTGTCTGCATTTGTTGTCATCTTCCGAGCGCTTACTACAGAGAGAGAGAGAGAGAGAGAGAGAGAGAGAGAGAGAGAGAAAGAGAGAGGGAAAGAGCGTGGAGAGAGGTTGCGGGAGGCAAAAAGGGGGTGGGGGGGGCTGTATGTGGACGCCTCGTCCGCGCTCGTCCTCCCTTCTGTTCGGTCGCCTTCGTCGGCGGGTAGATCGCCGTGTCCTTTCCGGCGCTCGGTCCTTCCGGCGTCTCTTTCTTTCTCTCACACACTGTGTCAGGATTCGCACACTCACACACACACACACTCGGGTGCCTTGGCGCGCTTCTTCCCTCGCCTCCGACTCTGCAGAATGGAACGAGGGGCGGAGGAAGAGGGTCGAAGCGCTGCGACGAGAAGAGGGCGTGAGGAACGGTCAGAGCGGGGCGCGGGCGAAAAAGCAAAAAGGAAAGAGGGGAAAAACAAAAGAAACCGCAAACGAGACGCAAAGCCAGAGGGCGAGGTGGGAAGAAGAAGCGGCGCGGAACGCATGGCAAGAGAGCGTGCGGTCGAGGTCGTTCGAGGGGGGCGACGAGGAAAGGAGGAGCAAAGGCGGACGAACGACAAGGGGAAGAGACGAGCGGCGAGAGCCTGCGAGGAGGCGTCGAAAGAGGCGCGTTGGGCGTGTTCTGGAGGAAGAAAGCGGGGAAAACGCGACAATGCGTGCGCCGGGTTGGAATGCCCAGGCCCCGAACGGGGAGAGCGAACGTGCGGCACCGCCAGAGGCGGGGGGGGAGGGGGGAGGGCGTTCCCACTCGTCCTCGCCGCGGCTTCCACGTCGATCGGCCGCCGCGCTTTCCTTCGCCGGTGCTTTGGAGCGCGCGTTTTCTTTTTTTTTTTCGCTCCGAGCGAATCGGCTCGAAAAAGCTGCGTGGATGGGGAGAGAGAAAAAGAAAGCAGGAAAGCAGGTGCGTCAGCGGAGCGCCGAGTCTGGGGAGCTTCCGGGGGGGAAGGCGCCGTGCGAGAGGGCGAAGCGGGGTGCCGAAAGCGAAAAGCCGAGCCCGGGCGGGGTAGCTCAGCAGCGGCGGCAAGGAGCCGGGTCGGGGTCCTTGGGCAGGGTCGACTCTGAGCGAGCCCCGTGCGAGGCGTCGAGCAGTCGGCGTCCGGCAGTCACCAGCGTCCTCTTGGCGAAAGCCTGCGTCGTCCCGCGGGATCGAAACGGGGAAAACGAAGAGGAATCGGCGGCGGATCGCGGCGAAGATGCGAGAAGCGCGAGACGAGAAAGAAAAGGGGAAGAAAGAAAGAAAAGGAAAGTTGCACGGGCTTGCGGCAGGTCGCTTGGAGTGCAGCACTGTCAATTTCAAGAGCTGCCCCCCTTTCCTCCCGTGCATCCGACCGATCGACGTGACTCTTTTCTGGGCGTGTTCTGGCTCGTCGCTCTTTCTACCGTAGGAATCGGTGTCGTCATCGGCATCGTCGTCGTCGTCGTTGTTGGTAGTTGCGTCGTCTCGTTCGCGTGTTCATCACGTCATCCTTCGAGTTCGTCGAAGAGCTCTGCGAGCTCGTCCGGCGGAACCCCGGCAGGCTGGGGGGGAAGCGGCGGCGCGCTCGACGCCGCCGGGGCGGGAGACGGGACGCGAACGGACTCGGGCTCGGGCTCGGGTTTGGGTTTGGATTCGAGCTCGGGTCCCGCCCCCGGGCCTGCGCTGGGCTCGCGCGGCGACCGGGAGGGTTGCGGCCGGGTTCCGGCGGCCACCGAAGCGGTCGCCGGGATCCGGTACGAGGGTTCCGAGACGGGTTTTGCGCTCCCGCCTCCAGTCGATCTGGATGGAGAGCGCGGCGAGCTGGCCGACGAGCGCGACGAGCGCGGCGAACGCGGCCTCGGAGACCGAGAGGCCCCCGACGAGCGACGAGCGTCCCTCGGGGAGCCTCGCGACGAGGCCCGCGCGACACGCGAAGAAGAAGGGTCGTCGTCGCGCTCGTCGCGTCGTCGAAGATCGCGCTCGTCGTCGCGCGCTCTCCTGTCGTTGCGCGCCGACGGGCCGAGGCGCCGGTCCCAGCGGTCGCGGAGGTCGCGCCCCTCGTGCCACCGGTCGAAGCTCCTCGACCTCGACCTCGACCGGGAGCGCGCCGTTCGGCGTTCCTGGAGCGCGCGTCCTTCCCGTCTTCCCGCGCCCCTCCGTGCGTCTGCGCGGTCGGGCTCCCGCCTGGCCGAGTCCCGGGCGTCGTCGTCTCCCCCGCGGGAGCTCGGGGGGGAGCGTCGCCCCGCGGCCGAGGGGCTGGCGGAGCCGTCTCTCGCCGGCCCTCGCCGCCCCCAGCGTCGAACCTCGCCTCGCCCGCGCACGCGCGGAGGCGGAGGCGGAGGAGCGGCCGAGGACGCGCGCGACGGCGAGGGAGCCTCGGAGCCGTCGCGCCCCGCCAAAGCGGCGGCGGCGGCGAGAGACGCCTCGCCGTCCCCGTCACCCGCAGCAGCGGAGGTCCGAGACCTGGACTTTTTCTCTCCTCGTTCTTCTCCTCCTTCTCGTCCCCGTCCCTTTGGATCTTCGATCTCGAGTTCTCGCGGCCTCCGGGAGGGCTCGTCGCCACCTCTCTGCCCGCCTCCTCGTCGCCGGTCGCCGCGCTCCGAGCGCTCGTCGTCCCCGTAGCGGCTGCTGGAGTGCCCTGAACGCCGGTCGTCCTCGTAGCGACCGCCTCTGTATCTCCCACCCCAGTCTTCGCGACGCCGGCGGACGGCGTCGTCGTCGTCGCCGTCGCGGCGCCACGAATCCCGGTGCCTGTCTCCCGCCTCTCTCCCGTGGCCCCTCCGCAGCTCGCGTCGCCTGTCCTCGGCGGAAGCGGAGACCGAGACGGCGGCGCTTCTCGAACGCGACGCGTAGCGGCGCCCGTCGCCGTCGTCGTCGCTGTCGTCGTCGTCGTCGCTTCTGCGGTCTCTCGCCCAGCGTTGGCGCCTCGATCCATCGCGATCGCGTCCATCGTCTCTGCCCCTGTCCCTGTCCCTCGTTCTGTCCTCGTCGCTTTCCGCGTCTCCACCTCTGCCACCGCCTCTTCTGCGCCCGCTTCCCCCCCGCCCTTTTCGGTCGTCGTCGTCGTCGTCGTCGTCGTCGTCGTCGCGTCTCCTCGTTCGTTCCCGCCGGTCGCGTTCGGCGTCTCGTTGGGCGTTCTGTCTGGCTTCGGATCTCGCAAACTCCTCGAGGGCATCGCGTTCCGCCTTGGCGGCGGCCTGCATGGCTGCGCGGTCTGCGAGGGCGACCGCCTCATCGACCGAGAGGCCGTCGCGAAGGGCGGCGCGCTGCGCGGTCACGCGCGCCGCGAGCGTCGCCTGCTGCACCAGCGTGGCGACGAGCGCGCGCTTCTGCTGCTCGCGCAGCAGCTCGGCGGCGTCCGGCGCCGCGGGGCGCGAGGGGAGCTCCGCGGAGCCCAGCGCGCGCTGCGCCTCGAGGCGCGCGGCCGCGGCCTCGCCGGCGCGCAGCGGGCAGCCCCGCAGGAGCACGCCGTCCATCGACGCCGCGGCGCGGGCGTGCGCGGGCGTGGCAAACGTGAGGAAGACGAACGAACCCTGCGGATCCCCGCCCGCCACCAGCCCCGAGATCGGGCCGCAGTAGGAAAACGTCAGCGCCACCTCCTCGGCCGTCGAGCCCGGGGGAAGGCCCCCGACGAGCACGGTGCGGTCCAGGGAAGCGTCCGAAGCAGGAGGCCACAACACGCCGTTGCGAGCAGCCAACGAACCCAACGGCTCGGGGCCAAGCGACAGAGCGGGAAGCGCAGGGCGCGCAAGCGCCGAGGCAGACCCAGGCGACGCAGAGGCCACGGCCGAAGAGACCGAGGCGCCAGGGACGACGGCAGCGGAGGGGGAGGACGGCCCGCCCACTCCGCCGCCGCCAGGCGCGGCGCTTTCTCCGGCAAGCGTCGCAGAGGGAGGAGCAGGAAGGGGCGAAGAACACGGCGCGAAAAAGATGGGGTACGGCGAATCGCGATGCTCCACGCCATTGATCGACACACACAACTGCACACACCGGAAAAGGGAAGAAAAGGATTGGAGGGGGGGGGAGAACACACAAAGGAACAGTGAGCAGAGAGAGAAAGAGAAAGAGAGAGAGAGAGAGAGAGAGAGAGAGAGCTAGGGAGAGAGGGAGAGGGTGTGCGTGTGTGTGATATATATATACGTGATATATATATATATACATACATACATATATGCGTGTACATACATACATGCGTATATATACATATATCACCCTCTGGTCGGGCCATCGTCCGCGTTTGAGAGACCGGATCTGCGGTTCTTCCGCAATCGCTCGCTACTCTTCTCCTCCTCCTGCTCCGTCCGCCTCCCACGCCCCTCTCACCCCTCCTCACCCTCGGCCTTACCTGGTGTGTGCCTGGGACGTCGGCGCGGACGGTGATCTCGTAGGTTCCGTCCTCGAGGTCCTTGACGGGACACTCCACGGGCTCTGGCTGCGGTTGGCCGGGTGGCTTGGGCGCCTGGAGCGTCACGCGCACGAACGCACCGCCCTCGTAGATGCGGCGCCGGTCCTCGTCGCGCGTCTCGACCACCAGGCGCAGCGGCGCGCCCGCCTCGCCGCCCGCGAGGCCCGGGCCGGAAACGATGCAGGCGTCCGCGTACGGCGGCCCAACGTCGTCCGCCTCGTCCTCCGAAGACGATGACGACGACGGCACGCCGGGCATGCGAGCTGGCTTGTCGAACTTTTTCTTCGGCGCCTTCTTCAGGTCGCCCCGATCGTACGCCTTGGCCAGCCAGAGCGCCAGGCTGCCCGCGCCGTGCTCGGCGTAGAAGCGCGCATTCTCTACGGAGACGATCGCGCCTCCTCCCAGAGCAAGCATGCGACCTTGGTCGCCTTGGTCTGCTAGCTGCGCGAGCTGGCCGGCGCCCGGAGGCGCCGAGGCGCCTTGGCCGGCCTCCTCGGCCATGGGCCCGCGGAGAGCTGGGAAGGGAAAGGCGATGTGAAGGAGATGTGGGCGAGCGACACGCGCAACAGCCTTGGAAACGGGAGACGAGCCGAACTCGGTGTCCGCGACGCCGATGCAATCTGGCGACGATCGATGCGACGACGCGCAGCGTGACGAGAACGCCACTGCCGTCCGCCCTCCGGTGCGCGGGCCGGCGCACGACCGCGCGCCGGCTCGCGCCGAGGGAGCATCGGAGGAGGTGGGAGCGACTTTTCCGTCGAGGGAGGCGCGGGTGCAAAGTCATTGGGGAGGATTCGACCCCCATAGAGTGTAATTTGCGTTTATGGTCGCTTTGGTCTGCACCGCAGCCTGGACCGCTGGGCGCTCCGCCAAAGGGGCCGCGCGCACCCGCACCGGCCGTTGGCAGGCGTGCAGGCGCCGGTGCTGATCGAATGCCTGCGGCCGCGCGAGGCGGGAGGGATTTGCGAGGGATTGCGCTTGACATGCGACGGGAGACGTCGCGTTTGGAGCGGCAGTACGCTCGACCAGGGGAGGGAGCCGGGAGTGGGAGAATGGGGGGAGGCGAGTGACGGTGGCAAGAGGGACATGAGACAGGAGGCGCCGCGTGGCGCCTCAAAAGAGAGCGAGTGGTTTCGGATAAAGGGTTCGTGAAAAGACAAGAGATAGCATGCATAGCTCCTTGCATAGCATGCAAGGAGCGAAAGGCGGCCGACAGACAAGGCACGCGGCGCGTTTCGCCGATCGGGGAAAGCGAGGCAAAAAGAGGGCGGAGTGGGGGAGCTCCGCGAGTGGCGGAAGAGAGCTTAGTGGATCCAAGGCACGCGGAGCGCCGAGAGGGGGCAGCTTAAAGCGCGTTGAAGCGTGTTGAAGTGAGGCATGGAAAGCGACTGTCGCGCAGCCTTTTCCATGCGCAGCGCAAGGGTGCTGCAAAGGGCCCCGCTGCCCTACAAAGGGGGACGAGGGCAGAGGGGGGAGGTGGGGGGAAGAAGACAAAGGGGAATGGGCCGCTCGGATCGACTCGAAGCGCGGCATCTAACAGCACTCGGGCCGGTTCCGAGAGTGGCCGAGAATGGGCACTCGGGCCGGTTCCGAGAGTGGCCAAGAGTGGGCACGTGGGTCGGCTCCGAGGGCATCGCTGTCAACCAGCAAGAGCGCTCCGAGGTGCAGCAATGCTCTGGGAAACAAAGCGGTTCCGAGGCGGAAACGTTCGGAAAGTGCAGTGGCTTTGCCAACAAGAGACACACGCGTGGACGTGCGCAGTGGTAGTGCTCATGTTCGCTGGCTTGGCCATTGACCTTTTTTTCCCCTGTGATCGTCGTGCGTTGCTCGCGCCATTTGCGTCTTTACTTTTGTTCGTCGATCAGAGACGCGCCAATGTCGATGACGAAGCGGTAGCGGACGTCGTTCTTCTTGAGGCGCTCGATGGCTTGGTTGACTTGGTCTGCCTTGACGACTTCGACGTCGCAGGCGATGTCGTGCTTGGCGCAAAAGTCGAGCATCTCCTGCGTTTCCTTGATGGATCCGATGGGGGATCCCGTGATGCGGATGCGGTGCGCGACGAGCGGGCCGTGGACGAGCGTGGTGGTGGAGGAAGGGAGGCCCAGGTAGATGAAGTAGCCGTCGTCGTCGAGGAGGGAGAGGTACACGGAGAGGTCGAGGGCAACGGGTGCGAGGTTGAGGATGCCGTCGAGGGACCTGGCCGCGGCGGCCATGGCGTCGGCGTCCTTGGAGACGAGGAAGGCATCTGCGCCCAGGTGCTCGATGGCTTCCTTCTTCTTGGCGGGCGAGGTGGAGATGACGGTGACGTGGCATCCCATGGCCTTTGCGAGCTTGACGCCGATGTGTCCCAGGCCGCCGAGGCCGAGGATGCCGACGCGCTTGCCGGCCAGCCCAAACTGCACGAGCGGCGAGTAGGTCGTGACGCCCGCGCAGAGCAGCGGCGCGCCTGCGTCCAGGGGGATCGATTCGGGGAAGACGAGCGCAAAGTCCTCACGCACCACCAGCTGCGTCGAGTAGCCGCCCTGGGTGACCTGGCCGGTTTCGTCGGTGCTCAGGTAGGTCCAGATGGGACCCTCGTGACACAGCTGCTCCTCGCCGCGCTTGCACGCAGCGCACTCGCCACACGACGACACCATGCAGCCAACGGCCGCGCGGGAACCGACGGTAAACTTGGTCACGGCGCTCCCGACCTCGGTCACCACGCCAACAATCTCGTGGCCGGGGACGAACGGGAACGAGCTCTGACCCCAGTCGTTCGCGATCTGGTGCACATCGCTGTGACAAATGCCACAGTACAGAATCTGAATGCGGACGTCCGTGGGGCCGACCGCACGACGGGAAAAACGAAGAGGACGAACCTCACCGCCGCTCTCGAATGCGGCAAGACCGACCGCATCGCCCTTGCCAGACGGAGACTCGACCGACGAAGGACGCTTCAGAGCGGCAGCAAACTCGGAAAAGGAGGACGGAAGAACACCTGCGTGTAGATATGCACGTAAACGAAGAGAGCGTAGAAAGAGAGGAGGGGGGGAGAAAGAAAAAGTCAGAGAGCACGGAAGAGAGAGAGAGAGAGAGAGAGAGAGTGGGTGGGTGTAAGAGAGAGGATGAGTGTGAGTATGTGTGTGTGTGAGAGAGAGAGTGGATGTGAGTGTGTGTGTGAGAAGGAGAGAGAAAGAGTGGGTGTGAGTATGTGTGTGCGAGAGAGAGAGAGAGAGCACACTCGAACGCATGGGTGTGAGCGCGGGCGCGAGCGTAAGCGCGAGCCAGTGACTGCGACTACACATGCACACATGCACACATGATTATGCATGCACAGCCAACGTCATTGATTAATGGGTATGCCACTTTCGCCCCCCCACCTTTCTCGTCTCCGATCGAGACCCAAACTGGCCCCTTCGCCTCCCGGTCGGATGACGGGAGGGATAAGGGAGGGACCAGTTTGGGCCGTCGGGGGTCGCGTGAGCCGTCACCACACCCTTCCTCGGCCTCCCCTCCCTCCCCTCGTCCTCGCCCAGTTCGGCCTCGCCCCGACGCACTCGCGCCGATCCAAAGCCAAACGGGGCCTGCTCGCGCTTCAATACGGTTCCACAGACACGCACGGCTACAATTCGAGCATCAAGACCGCCGCAGGCGAGATCAGATCCAGGCACGAGACGACGACCAGGCAAAACGGAAGAAATCCAGCGTCAAAAGCGCTCCTTTCAACCCCCCCCCTCCCCAGCCCCAGGCTCCCGCTCTCGATGGGCCTGCGCGTGCGCATCCATCAACCCTCGACATGTCCGCGCGTCGAGGGTTGACTGTCGACAAAGCGCGTCTCTGACGGCCCGCCGCGTGGGGCGCGACGGACGGACCAAAACCGAGGGGGGAAAGGAGGTGGCGACCCCACTACGTCAGCCAGGCGTCGCAGGCTGGGCAAGGCGCGCGATGGCTGCGGCGGCTCCGAAACCGCCGGCGACGCAGCCGCAAAGCCGATCATCCGCATCGAGATCACGCGAACGCCACAAGGTGGTCTCGCTGGCTACGATGCCTCTTTTGCCGCGATGCTGCTCGAGGTTCCCCGCGGCTCCCGCGCCGCCAGTGAACTCCCAGCGCGCCCCGCGAGGTTAGGGTACGCGCATCAAAAACGCGAGTCCCCTTCGCGTGCACGCACCGCACGCCTTGCATCCGTAGTGAGAGACGGTTTTCTCAAAGGCCTGCGGGAGCAGAGAGATGGGTCGCGTCGATGCGAGAGCCACGAGGGCGCCGGAAGGAGCGATCGAGGCCCACGCCGCGCGTCGAACCCCTCTCCACGAGGAGCGCGCACCGAAGCGTCGATGGCGCCGCTCTTCGTCGAAACAGAGTAGATCGCAAATTCGCGGGGAGAGGCCAGGACCTCGGCCGGGCTAGGGACGGAGATGACCATGGTTGCGGGCTTTGGCGAGACGGGACCGTTGGGGGAAGACCAGGGATGCAAGATGCGGCGGCCGCGGCGGGCGCTGCCCCCTCTAGTCTTTTCGACTCGACGCGGACGGCGCTCCCGCGCGCGCGAGAACGGCTGATTCCCCGGGAACTCTCGGGAGCGCTGGCTCGGACGATGCGGCACTATTCGCGCAAGCAACGATCGTTCGTAGCGTACGTGGCTCGCACAAGGCGCGATGCGCGAATCGCCCTCGCGGAGGGTACCCCGTCGTGGTACGTCCCCTCTGCATTCTTCGCTCTCGCTTCCCTGCTCGTTCCGCTCTTCCTGGCGAAGGGGGGGGGGGGGGCGAGCAGAGGCCGGGAGTAGCCGGCGCGTGGCGGGCCGCGAGGGGTCTAGGCCGGGAGCGGTGTGCCCGTCGCCCCGAGA
>PEIA01003177.1:0-13300 GCA_003613005.1 Prototheca ciferrii
GGGGGCGGCGGCGGCGGCGGCGGCGGCGGCGGCGATGGCGTCGTCGTCCTCGTCGGTCTGCATGCGGGCGTCTCCGCCCGCGAGGGGCGTGCGCGCGCCGATCTCGCTCTCGTCGGTGCTGTATCTGCTTGGGGTGGCGTGGCCGTGGAAGGACTCGGCGTGGAGGCCGGCCATGGCGAGGGAGCGTCCTGCGCGTCCCGAGGCCTGCTCAAAGTCCGAGCCGGCGTCCTCGAGGGGCACGGGAAGGCGGGCCGTCGGGGGCTCGGACGAGAGCGCGTCTCTCAGCGTCAGCGACAGGTCGAGAGGCGCCGTCGCCTGCTCGTCCGACAGCGGGAAGAAGCCGGAGGAGGGCGACGCGTCCACGCCCAGAGGCATGGGCACGGGAGAGACGACGGACATGGGCGTGCCGCCCAGCGGGGACCGCAGCACCGACGAGGCGGGGACGGGCTCGCTCTCCAGAGATCTCGCTCCCGAGGGCGGGAACTGGGGGGTCGCGGGCGCGCCGCCCGCGGAGACGGAGACGGCGGCGGCGCCGCCGCTGGCGGTGACGGGGCGCGGGGCCAGGGGAGAGGGCGAGAGGGGGGCGGCGGCGCCGTGGCGGGCTGGCAGGGGAGAGGGGCTGCCGCCCGTGGCGGCGACGTCGGTCTCTTCGTCCTCGTCGTCGCCGTCGCGGGGGAGGGGAGATCCCTCGACGAGGGCGTTGCGGCGCCAGAGATCGTCGACGGCCCTGGCCTCCTCGGCCGCGACCGAGCGACGCTGCGCGGAGGACACGGACGACTCGAACGAGGGCTCGGCCTCGGGAGCGGGAGGCGTCGCCGACGCGCTGCCCCCCGAGACGGGCGACGCAAACGCAAACGCCCTCGCCGGCGCCTGCGCGGGCGACGGGATCGCCAAAGCCTCCGGGCAGGACGCAACGGGCTCGACCGTCAGGGCCGCGGGAGAAGGGGAAGGCGAAAACGCCGCCTGGGGCGAGGGAGCGGGCCCGGGAGAGGAGGCAGCCGCAGCAAGGGGAGAGGGCACAGGCGCGGGCGCGGGCGCGGGTGCGGGCGAATCCTCCGCCTCCGCCTCGGCCTCGGCCTCTGCGTCGGCCTGGTGGGCGGTTTGGGGCGAGGGCGGGGCGGGCGAGGCCGAGGCCGAGGCCGGGAGGGCGTCCTCGCGGGCCTCGACAAACTCGTCGTCGGACAGGGGGTGCTCGACGGTCTCCTCGAACGCGTCCTCGTCCTCCGAGAGCGGGAGCGCGGCGTTGGCGTTGGCGTCGACGTCGGCGCCCTGGCCAAAGTCGAGCGCGGCGGCCACGGCCGTGCGCGCCGTAAAGGCCTGGGGCGAGAGGACCGCCTGGGTTTGGGTCCCTCCCTCTGCCTCTGCCTCGGTCGGTTCGTCGCGGCCGCCGGTGGCGGGCTCGGAGGCCGGGGAGCCAAAGGCGCCGGCTTGGGTTTCGGCGGCGGCCGGCGTGGCGTCGACGACTGTGGGACGCACGCGCCGCGGCCGCGCGACGTTGGCCGTGTCGTCGGACGACAGCCTCTCTTCGATTCGTCTGCGGCTGCTCGAGCAGCTGCGCATCCACCCGGCAGACTGCCGCCTGTTCTGGCGGGGAGAGGAGCTCGAAGACGCAGGGGGAGGGCTCGGAGCCCTGGGCGTCTTCCCTGGGGGAGAGGTCCACGTCGTCGACGCGGGACTCCACGACCCGGACGATCTCACAGGCCTCTTCCTCGAGGATGCCTCTGAGGACGATCGGAGACGAGCACTCGAAGGCAAGGGCCCGGGAAGAGAAGCCGGCGTCGGCTTTGCGAACACAGCACTTGGGAGGGAAACCTAGGGAAGACGTTGGTGATGGCGAGGGGAACGAACGAGACGTCCCGATTTTCTTTTGGCCGTTTGCCCACGTGCATCGTCCTCTCCCGACGCTCTGCCGCGCCGTCCGCTCGAGAAAGGATGCGGAAACTGACGGGGAAAGGGACGTCGGGGAAAGGAGCCATTTGTACAGCAGCGTCTCCGTCGTACGGTGCCGCCGAGCACGCGCAAGCGCGAGTCCGCGTGTCGTTCGTCCCGCGCGAGAGAACAAACAGAAGCCACAGAGAGGGAAGCGGTCCGCGCGCGAAATGCCGCCAATTTCTCACAGCCAAAAGGCTCTCCAGCGTGCACACTGCCAACGATCCGCACATCCACAAAACCGCCTTTGCATGCAAACTGCTGCCAATTCTCACACCTCTCTTCTGCCGATGGTTCATTACAATGCGGCGAACGTATGGCGGTGCATGCGAAACATTGCGATGTGCGCAATGTGGAGGCGGTGGAAAACGATTCGGGGGAGCATTCGTTGGGGGGTGTCATCGCAACACTGCGCTCTGGGCTCCTCTACAAGAGGGCGAGTCGTGCACGCACCGGCACGCAGTGTTCGAGCTCCTTGACACCCCAGAGTCGCGAGGTGATCTTGCCACTCGCGCGACTCGGCCAAGGGCGATCAAAAGAAGAGGAAAAAAAAAGGTGAACGTAGGAGAGAAAGAGTTGTGAACATGAAGAGAAAGAGTTGTGAACATGTGAACATGTGAACTTGAAGTGAGCGGTTGGCGGGTGCACGCTGCCCGAGCGTAACTGCCGCGAGCACGGCGGACAGGCGTGGGCGGTCGGTGGAGCGGCGTGGTTGCAAAGGGAAAGCACACCGAAACACAGAGGGTGCTGGGCAAAGCGCCGCAGAGAGAGATGCGGGGAAGGGGAAACGAGGACACGAAAACTCTTCCAAAAGAAAACAACCATCGGGCATGTCTAGCAACTGAGTGACGAAGAGTCTCAAAAAAGGACGGCGTGGACCAACTGGCGCGACGATCCAAGCACCGGCTCGGAAGCTCAGAGCTCCACAGCTCGAGCCGAAGGTGGGTGCATGAGGCTCCAGGCGCACCGGCACAAGGGCCCGAAGGTTTGGCCACTTGCGCAACGGTGCGCGAGGGAAACGTGGAAGCGACGTGTCGTGTGCGATCCGGGGCACCGGCGTGCAGAAGATGCTTTGGGGATAAGGCAACGGAAAGGCAAGGCTAGGGCAGCAGACAGTGGGAGATGCCAGGTGCGAAAAAGCAGATGAGGAAAAAAGGATGGAAAAGAGCTGGAGAAGCACGATTCGGGTGAAAACAACGAACTGGTACGTACGCAACAGGGAAAGCAGGCGAAACAAAGGAGCCGGCAGAGAGGAAAAAAGGCATCGAGCCCAGCCCAGGCAATGGAAGCACTCTGAGAGGAAAAGGCGAGAGAGGATCGGGGGTGAATGGACGTGAAAAGGACGTGCCCCGACGCACGATGCTCCGGACACGCTGGAAACGTCCGCGGAGCCGCAACGGACGAGCAAACGTGCGAAAATGCGCGACGAGGTGGCGCACGGCCAGCGAGACGCCAGTTTGGCCTGGTGAAGAGGCAAAAAGCATACGAAGAAAAAGAGGGGGAAGGGGCTGGGCGATGCGTGGCACGCGCTCACGAGATGTTGGAAAAGGGCAGCGCGAACGGAAAAGATGAAGGCTATGAGACGTTGCTTTTCCGAAGCGAACAGAGGGCGCAAACGCGTAATCAGACGTTCCACGATCAAGAGCGCGAAACGTGCAAAAAACAACAACAACAAAAGGACACGAGGCAAGCAAGCGCGGAGTAGAGGGAGAAAGCACACAGACGCGAATCGCCCACTTGCGTACCCGTTTCCGTGCATACGACCGATGTTCGGACAATGAGGAGGAAAACGCCTGACGCGGCGTGCCACAACGCCGCGCAGCCGCCGAGCGATTGAGAACGAGCAAGAGACGCAGAAGAATGAGGGAGGCGGAAAAAGACACGAACGGGAGAGGAACGGCGACAGCGGGCAGATCAAGGAGCGAATTGTGCATGGATCGCCAACTTGGCATCTGGGAGATTCGAGGGAGTGGAAAACAGTTCCGGCGGCTCCCGGAGAGAGAGAGGAGAAGCGCAAAGGCGAACGATGCGTAAAAGGAAAAAAAAGAGCAAAAAAGTCACCACAAAGAAGACACAGCGACGTATTGCACCGTATTGTCGTGTGTCGATGGGCGATGCACAGCGCAAAATGCGATCAAAGGGATGAAGGAGCGGCGACCGTCGCACGACGCGCTGAGGGAGAGGCGGGCCGAACGCAAACGTGGGCATCGACACACCTGCCCTCCCATGCAGCGCACCAGATACGGGATCGCAAACAGAGCGGGGCGAGGGGGCACCCGCTACGCGGCGGGATCCGGCGAGGATGAGAGACTGAGAGACTGACAGAAAAAGGGGAAGAAATGTTCTGAACATACGCGGTCCGAACGAAACCGAAGGGAAGGACCGAGGACAGAGAAAAGGGGCACAGAAGTGCAGGGCGGAGGCACCCCGGCGGAGCTCGAGGTTGAATCTGCGTGGAATCCGGTGCACGCATCCGAGGAGGCGCGCATAAAGCAGTGAACGCTCGCAGACGAACTGTGAATCGAACAAAGCAACGGAAACCGGGTCGAGAAAAAAAAGACAGAACGCGGTTGGAGAGCCCAGAGAGCAAAGAGGGGGAGGGGGGGGGGAGGGACTGCGCTGCGAACGTGACGACGAGAAAGCGCGCTGGCCATGCAGCGAGTGAAGCTTTCGATCGCGCGCGGGCTGTGAGCCGCGGGGAATGTTGGAGTGGCATTGCCACCGTCGTCGACGCCAACGCGAGACCTGCCCGCAAGCAGACGAGCACCAAGCGTCAGAACAAGAAGAGAAAGGAGAAAGGGAAAGGGATTTGCAAGCGATAGTGTGGGGAGTGTGTGCAGCACACCGGAGAGACCCTCGTTGAAAGGACGAATGAGGATCCGCACGAAGAAAGAGATGGCCGAGCTGGAGGCGCACGGGTCGTCGAGTCGACCCGGCGAGTCTGACCTCATCCGTGACTCGGCTGCCACGGGAGGCTGTGCGAGAGGACCAGGTGTCGGCTTCGATGAAGAAAAAACTAGGAGAAAGAGTAGAAGAGTAAAAAAAATACGCGCCACGAACGATGGCGCCCGTTCCGCCGGTGTGGGACGGGCGCCGTCGATGCACCAACGCGCACCAGCCAGAGACAGCGCCAACGATGCGCCGGGACGAATGCGAAGACCGTGGTAAGGGCGGATCGAGATTCCGCTTCACCGGCGATGGCCGGTAGACTAAGAGCGAGAGGCTCCCGTTTTTGTTTTCGTTTTTTTGCGTCCTGCCGGACTCTGCATGCACAGGGAACGCAGGGAGCCAACCGATGCAGCGCATGCGGTGACGAGGCAGGAACGGCGCCATCGGCATCTGGGGAGCATGAAGAAGGGGGCATCGAGAGAGATGGATCGAGCGTGCGGCACAGCCATCGGCTACGGTCGGAACGGAGAGAAAAAAGGATGCCGAATCAGAGAGGTGTCGACGAAGGAGAAGACGCGAGCGGAAAGTCGGAGAGGCGTCGCCAAAGGAGAAAACGTGGGCGGGGAGTCGTTGATGCTCGGGTGATGAAAATGCCAGAAAAGAAAAGAGGAGAAAAAGAGTGCGCAGAAACGCTGGCGCGAACGCGCAGCATTGCGAGTCCACCGCGGGGCGGGTGAGGGGTGCGAAAAATAGAAACAGGAGAGGAAGAGAACGTGCAAAGGAGCGAAGAGAGAGGGGAAGAGTGAGGAAAGGGGGAGGAGGGCACTTGGGGGGAGCTCGCTTGCGAGAGGATGAGGATCGAGAGTGCTGGAAAGACGTGGCGGTGGGAGAGGCGGAAAGAGGTTACGCGGTGGACTCGCATATACGGTGAGTGAGCATATACGGTGGACTCGCATATACGGGGCCGCGTATCCAACGCGCACGCAGCCCGGTCGACTCGCAGACGCTGGATGGCACCCAGCGCGGCAACGACGGCCTGGGGACTGGAGGAGGAAAAGAGGAAAAGGAGTGCGCTTTGAGCGGCTTGTGGGAATGTAGGGAGGTGGGGACTCGAGTGTGCAACAGTGTGCAACGAGGGAGGTCGCCTCTTTCCCCGCAGGTCGCCGATCTCGAACTAGGGCTGCGGTGGATGCAGCGGTGGGAGTCGGGACGGAGGGGGGATGCGACGTTGGGACGTCGGCAAGAGGCAGCGGCGCACGGGACTGAAGGCGCCGAAATGAAGGAGCGCCGCAGCGCAAGCGCTGCGCGTCTGGCGTCTCGCGCGTGTACGTTTTCCAGGAAGAGCACAAGGATACTTGCCTGAACGCAACGGGAACGGAGCAGCTATAGGCGCTGTGCAGGTCGACGGAGATGGCGACGACCCGCGTCGCGCCTGGGGCGCTCTGCAAGAGAAAGGTTCAGAGAGAAAAGGGGGGCAGAGTGCTGCGAGCAACGCAATAAAATGTGTGTAGTGTGTATGCAAAAAAGGAAAAAAGGAAAAGGGAAAGTAAGAGAAGAGGCTCGAGGTTGTTCGTGAGACAAGTAAGGGGGAGGACAAGGGTGAACGGAGCACAACTAGTGGGTGGGGAAAGGAGCGCTGGGGGCGCAAACCGTGGCTTGACGGGGGTGTGGCGAGCAAAGAAAATCCGGTGGGAGCTCGAAAACCGGTCGAGCAAAGATGGTGGCGTGGCCTTGAAGACTCCAGGACGAATGGAGCAGAACATGGGAGGGCGTGAAGGGGACGAGTTGAGCAGAACCGGGTGGGGAGGCGCGGAGGGAACGGGTGGAGCAGAACAGGCTGGGTGGGTGGGGGGTCGTGAATGGGACGAAGTGAGCATAACGGGTGGGGGGTCGTGCATGGGACGAAGTGAGCAAAACGGGTGGGGGGTCGTGATTGGGACGAGGAAAGCGGAGAAGTGGGGCGTGAAGGAAACGAGTTGAGCGGAAAAGGGCGGGCGAAAATTGGACGAGAGCCATCGCCCACGAGCGCCGGGAGGTGGGCAGGGACGATGAGCAGAGTGGAACATAGCATAGAGGCCAGCCAAACGTCGATGCCTCGGAGGAGCATTTGGTGGGTGCGGACGCGGCAGGGACGCCGCCCAGAAAAATCTGAGGGAATAGCAAACAAGAGGCGGTACGAAAGAGAGAACGCGTGTGCAAGAAGGGCAGACTGATGCAAAAAAAATCAAGAGCATGGAAAAAAGAGATCGAGAGAAAAAAAATGATGCGGACGTCGACGGACCGCGACGAGGCGTCAACGGTCGGCGCAAAGCGCACGCGTGCGACGGTGGGGGAAAACGCAAGGAGAGAGGGGAGGGGGGGGAGGGGTGAAACAGGCAAGGCAGTGAAGGGCGGAACACTTGAGGTCGCAGAAAAAAAACGAAAAGGTGCGCCGAGCGGAAGCGCGGCGAGACGCGGCGTCGCCGAGCGGGCTCTGAGGAGGGTGACGACGTTGCCGTCGGATGGCGATGCGAGAGGCTGGCGTTGCCGTGCCAGGGGAAAGGCGATTGCGATTGCGATTGCGTTTGCGCCTGGCGGGGCCAGCGACTGCCGTGCACGGAGCGTCTGGCGGCACGAGACCAGGACAGCAGACGGCAGCCGGAAGGCGTCGACAAGCCTCGGGTCGGCCCAGAGAGCGCATGGAGTGCGTTTGTCGGACGAGGATGCCGCGAGGTAGGGGCGGAGGAGAGAAGCAAGCACGAATGAGGTGAAACGAAGAAGGAGGGAGAGACGGGAAAGAGCGACGCAAGGCGTCCCCAGAGTGGGTCGAGTCGCGGGCCGGCAAGAGCGGGAGCGGGTGGAGGCAGATCTGGTTGCGGCACGATGGAACCGATGCGACGCCATCAGAGGAAGCAGGACGGCGCGGCAAAGCAAAAATGAAGCAACCAGAACCAGAGCGCCACGAATATTTCGAAACGCACAGAGGGATGGTGGTGATAGGGGGGGGGGGTGGCGGTGCCCGGGCGCGAGAGCGGTTGCGAGAGGAGACGGCCGGAGGCGATGGCGACCATGGACGGCAACTCGATGGAAGGGGAGACGGGCAAGAGGCGAGGTGGGGGCAACCAGCTTCTGGAGAGAGAGTGAGAGGACTACGAGCAGAACAGAGAGCGGGAGACGAAAACGGGAAGATAGCGACTAGGGGACGGCTGCCTTGAGATCTTGGACGCCAACTGGAAGGACACATCGGAGAAATGGCGGCGCGGATCCTCAAGGGTGGGTGGGATGAGAGGGGCGGGAGACGAGGTGCAGGAACCGTGGGGGAGAAATCATCGCGCCATAGCAACGCACTGCATCGTGCCAGCCGAGCGAACAAGAGGCCGCAGAGAAAAAAAATGAGGGCGATTCGCACAAGCCGGTCGCAGCGCGAGCGACTCCGCGTGGGGGCGGCAGTTGCGAAGGACATGGACAAGGAGAGGGCGTGTGGGGGAGGGGTGAGAGGGCCGTTGGAAAGGTGGAGTGTGGGGGAGGGGTGAGAGGGCCGTTGGAAAGGTGGGGTGTGGGGGAGGGGCGAGAGGGCCGTTGGAGAGGTGGGGTGTGGGGGAGGGGCGAGAGGACCGTTTGAAGCGTGAGACAGTAGAGTGGTGGTGAAGAGAGCAAGTCGGGGGGTTTGGAGGAGAGGCAGAGGAGGAGAAGAACGTCTTGGGTGCGGTGCGGTCCCGCGAGCCGCACACGGCTCGCGGGGCCGCGATTTTGAGACATGTCTTGGCCGTCGTCGATCCATGCGGAATCGTAGAGAAAAAATGTGGTGCTCTGGAGCGTCACGAAGTCCCGTGCACGAAGCAGCTTTGAAGCTGTCTTCCCGGAGAGACGATACGCGATACGTGCATACCGGAAAAAAACTGTGGATGAAATGTCTCAAGGAGAGACATGGATTGGGAAAGGCGCGCGTCGATTTGATCGGTTCGCCGTCTTGCCTTTGAGTGCCAAAGCGGAAAAGTCGCAGGACGCAGACGCCGAAATGGCAAACTTGGACCCACGGGACCGGTGGTGGGAGTGAGAAGTGGAGAGTGGGGAGTGGAGGGAGGGGGGGGGGGGGGGGGGAGGGGAGGGGGGAGAGGTTCCCTCAAGACAACGTGAGGGTGGGGGTGATCGTCGGGAATCGATGGCGGGGTGGCTTCTCCGGGGAAAGAAACGCTGTGAGTGTCTGTACGCAGAATGCAGAGAGACAATGGAAAGCAAGGGTTGGAGTGATGAGGGTCGCAAGGGGCGGTCAGAGGTTGGGAGGGGACAAGGAGAGGTGAGAGAAAGGTGGAGAGAGGTTGAGCGGCGAGAAAGCCGCCCTGCGCAGGAGGATGGGAGCAAAGACCAAGCCACACATGGCGACATTTGTGCTGAAAAAGAAACCATGAAAAAACGTGAGCGACAAGGCGAGCGGGCGGCTTCGACCGGGAAGGCGGCTCCGACCGAAAAGGAACCCGACCCGGCCGGGGCGAGAGGCAAGACGTGCCGTCGCGCGCAAAACTCGCGGCATCGTCGCGCGCGCGCGACGATGCCGCGTTCAGGGGATGCGATGCGTTCAACATCCGCGTTCAGGGGGTGCGATGCGAGCAACAAAGCACGATGCTGCGACGCTACGTCACTTCGATGTTGCGTCGCAGCAAAGCTGCGCCGCCCCGTCGTTGCGTCGCAGTAAAGCTGCGCCGCCCCGTCGTTGCGTCGCAGTAAAGCTGCGCCGCCCCGTCGTTGCGTCGTTGCATCGCCTCGTTGGGTGCTCGCGGTGCGGGGGGCTCCGCTCGCCCGTCATGGCCGTGGGTTTCTCACCACTCTCCTGCGGTGCGCAGGGCTTCCTCGCTGCTGGGGCGGTCGCCGGTGGCCCTGCGGCCTCGAGGCTTTTGGGCTTGGGCTTGGGCTTGGGTGCGGGCCGAGGCCTGGCTGCCGAATCCCTCGGTAGAGGGTCTCGCTACCATCTGCATGGCCGCCAGCACCGCGGATGGGCAGGCGGGCGAGACGGCGACCGGCGCCGTCGTCTGTCCAGACGCGGGCGGAGACGTCTCCCGCCGGCCGGGGGCATCGCCAGACCTCAGGGCTCGCTCGGGCAGGGCCCGGGGCGGCCCTGGCGCAGGCGCCGCTGGCGCCATGGTCGACAGCGGCTGCGGCGGAATGGGGAGCGCGTACGCGCCAGGGGAGTAGGCGAGGCCGTGCGGAGGCACGAACGCGATGGGCTGCCCGCCCTCGAGACCCGGGGGCGCGTACGCGACCGCGTGCAGAGGCTTGCCGAGGCCCGAGTGGTAGTAGGGCGCGGCGGCAGCGCCGTGCATCGGCACCTCCGAGGATGCGCTCGAGTAGGTCGGAGAGCCGGCGCCGACGGGCCGGTGAGCGTCCGCTGCGGCAACACCCGCTGCGGTGCTCGCGCGAAGAGAAGGCCAGTCCGAGGCGGGCGCCGCGTCGGCGCCGTGCGGCGAGCGGTGTCCCGGGCGGCCCTGCGAGAGGTGGCGCGGCGTGCGGAGGTGCGAGGGGGGCGGCACAAGGGGCGCGCCCGCCTGGGGCGAGCCGCGGCGCGCGGCGGTGGAGTCGACGACCCCGCCGCGGTGGCCGCGCACGGGCGTCCACTGCTGCGGGTGCTGCGGGCGTCCATGCCCGACCTCGGTGTGCGGTGCTGCGTAGACGGGGACGGGGGCCGGGGGGCCGGGAGCGGCGCCTCGGCCGGGGGCGGAAGCTCCCGCTCCTGCGGCGGTCGGGGGGTAGCCGGGCGCCGGGGCTAGGTAGGGGACGCCTCCCGGCTGTCCGGCCTGCGGCTGGAGCGCGTAGATGTGGCCTCCCGGTGCCTGCACGAGCTGTGCGACGTTGAGCGCGCCGGCCGGCGGCCCGGGGTAAGGCGGCGGCGCCGTCTGCAGGGCGATGGTGGCGCCGCCTGGGTAGCCCCCGGGCGAGAAGACCAGCTGGGCGCCCTGGGCCGGGTGTGTGGCGTAGTGTGCGAGCGGCGCGACCGCGTACCCGCCGTGCGGCAAGGGCTGCAGCAGCGAGGGCGCAGTGGCGCTGCCGCCGCCGCCCGGCGGGGCGGGGACGCCCCCCTCGACGGGCGGCGGCGCGACAAAGTAGAGCGCGTGCCCGTAGCCCTCCGGGGAGGCGTACACCTCCAGGGGCAGCGCAGCGGACACCGGCGAGGACGCAGAAAGCGCGGGAACGTCCCGCAGCGCGGTCCAGGGACGGGGCGGCGCGGGCAACGCGGCCTGGAGCGCGACCGAGCCAGAGTCGGAGCGCGTCGAGGAGACGCCGTCAGAGGCCACCAGGGTGCTGGGCGACGCGTGCAACGAGAGCGACGCTCCAGAGGCCAAGGGAGCCATGGCAGGAGACGGCGCCGAGCGGTGCTCCGACGCGGCGTTCGCGGGCGCCGACGGCCGCAGAGTCGCCCCGGGCCGAGAGGCGAACGAGGTCGCCAAAGCCCCGCTCGTCTGCGCGAGACGGTCGCCCGAGCGCCCGGTCTCGTGCGAGTTGATGCGGACCAATCCGCGATCGCTGTCGCGCGAGTTGATGCGGACCAATCCGCGATCGCTGTCGCGCGAGTTGATGCGGACCAATCCGCGATCGCTGTCGCGCGAGTTGATGCGGACCAATCCGCGATCGCTGCCCGAGGGGGCGCGAAGGTCGGAGACGAGCGCTGCGGTGGGGCGAGCCGGGTCGGAGAGCGCGCGAGTGTCCGAACCGAGCGATCTCGAAGAGGTGGAGGTCGCGTCGGGAGACTCCGGCTCAGATTGGGAGCCAGCCTGGGAGCCAGCCTGGGAGTCCGACTGGGAGCCCGACTGGGAGCCCGACTGGGAGTCCGACTGGGAGGGGGACGCCCGCTTGTGTCCGCTCGCGCCTCCAGAGGCCTCGGCGTCGGTCGCTCCGAAGCGATCGTCCGGTGACCCAACAAAGGGAGTCGAAAGGGCGCTGGACCGAGTATCGCCGGCCGACGCGGACGCCGCTGTTCGGGGCGGCCCCGTGGTCGAGTCCGAGTTGGACGCGACGAGGCCTTCACGACTCGCGGCCGGCGACGCCGGGTCGTCGGCCTCCGCCGTCGTCGTCGAATCCTGGTGCCGAACGACGCCGTCGCCAACAGTGCCTTTTTCCACCTCTTCAGGCGATGCAGCCGCCGTTTCGGTTGCACCCTCTTGCGCGTCCGCGGGGTCTGCCAGGGGGCGACCCCCGCGTTCGGCTCCCGGCGCCGCCGCCGTCCTGGCCGCTCGAGAGCCGCCTCCACTGCCGCCTCCGGGGGTGGCAGCGGCGGCGGCGGCGGCAGCGGCGGCGGCGGCGGCGCTCCTCGCCCATCGAGCCGCTGCCGCGTAGTCCGCATCGCGCATGGTGACGCTGACGATGCGATCGAGCACTTGGATCTCCACCACCGAGGCGGCCGTCGTGTTGAGGTCCTTACGGTTGCGGGCGGACGAACGGAGCTCGTCTGCGGGAGAGGGAACCGTCGCAACGATGCTGCCCCGATGCGGCCCGGAAAACGCCACGCGAGTGCGCAAACCCCAATGCTGAACGACACGATGAACCAACAAACGCTGCAAAGAGAGAACGGGGGGAGCGGGGAGAGAGGGAAACGTGAGGACGCGCGCGAGCAGCAGCAAGGCGCGCAGGGGGGAGGGGGAGAGCGGGGAGAGGGGCGGAAAGGAGGGAGGGGTGAGGAGAGGCCAGCGGGGAGGCGGGAGAGAGGCGGGAGTAGGAAAGCTAGGGAAAATGCGGGAAGGGGGGGGGGGGCGAGCCACGTGGCTCGGCGGGTGCAGTGGTCTACTACCCCCGCCCGTTCCCAGGCATGCACCCGTTCGGCGGCGAGACCACCTCCATGCTTAGGGGCCAACGGTACCGCAGCACCTCCGCCGTCGCATCTTCGATTCAGGGTAGGTGCATGCGTCGCATCCCACTTAAACTCCCGCATCGAGGCGAAGGGAGAGGGGAGGTTCGAATCCAATACTCCAGCTCTCGTGCGCTCTTCCATCCACCTCTCCGCCCTCCCATCCCGCCTCCTCCCCCGCCTTCTCACCCGACCCCAATCCCATACGCCCCGCGCGCGCTCCGTCGCGCAGACAGAGCCGACACAAACGGGAATACGCCGCGCGATCAAACGCGCATCCGAGCAGCATTCGGAATGTATCGGGTCGAATCCGAATAGGCGCATTGAAGGGACAACCGTCGGAAGGAGCACAGAAGCCAAAGCTCTCCGCGAAGGGCCACCAGCGACCAGCGGCACGCGGCATCAGCTCGGACACCCCGCTAAATGGCAACACGCGCGCTCGGCTCGCGGCTCGCGGCTCGCCACCCCCCCCCCACCCCACTTGTGCATCAGCGCCCACTTGTGCATCAGCGCCCACGCAGCCGAAACATACCTCGTAAGAACTCATCTCGCCACGGAAGACCAAAAGTGGGGGGCGAGGAGCGTTTGTCACGTATCGCTCCACGCATCTCTCTACCTTGACGACTGAGGGGGGGGGGGGGGAGGAGCGCGGAGATGGGAGGCGGGCGC
>PEIA01003188.1:0-13288 GCA_003613005.1 Prototheca ciferrii
GGGGGGGGGGGGGGGGGGGGGGGGGGGGGGGGGGGGGGGGGGGGGGGGGGGGGGGGGGGGGGGGGGGGGGGGGGGGGGGGAGGGGGCGATCGGGGCACCGGGAGGGACATGCGGCCTAGAGCCGGAGAGCGCGTACGCGTGTGTTTCTCTCCACCGTCCGCTTCCGGGCACGGCGCGGGGCGGCTTAGGGTCGGGATGGTCGTGAGGCCGGGAGGTCTCGGGAGGTGGCTCGGTGCGTGCGTTCGCGTGCCGTGGTGGGCGGGGGGCCGCGGCGAAAACGCGCGCGCGAGGCATTGTACGCATTGTCTGTGTCAAGGCTGTCCGGTACCCCGTCGCGTTCGCCCACCCGCCGCGCCCCGAAGTGGCTCTGGCGGGCGGGCAGAGCGCCCAGGGCTTGGCTCTGGCGAGGGATGTGGCGAGGGGTGTGGTGGGGGATGCGGTGGGGACTGTGAGGGAACGCTGGGTAAGCGAGAGATATCGGGAATGTCGATGGCTGCCGAAAGGTGCTGAAACGTTCGTTTGACCCGTTCTTGACCGATTTGTCCGTTTTTTTTTCCTGTGCAGGTGGCATCGTTGGGCTCGGGCTGGCGTGCCCATGCGCCGCGGCGGTTCTGCCGCAGCGGCGCTCGGGTCTGGCCAGGCCGACGTCGATTCCGGAGACCCAGCGGCAGCGGCGCGCGATGCCCGCGAGGAGCGCGTCCGTCCGCGGGGGCGAGCGGATTTGGGCGCGTCGGGGGTCCAAGGTGGCGCGGCAGCTCTGTCCGAGAGCCGCGACGCGGGAGGAGGGGCAGCACTCGGGGCGGACGGTGGGATTGGCGTTGACGAGACGAGCCGAGGTGACGTTCTCGCGGGCGGCGGGACCGAACGTCGCGTCCTTTCCGACGAGGCGCCCGCGTCTGGCGATCTCTCGGCGCCGG
The DNA here is from genome assembly GCA_003613005.1 of Prototheca ciferrii. Classification (NCBI taxonomy): domain Eukaryota; kingdom Viridiplantae; phylum Chlorophyta; class Trebouxiophyceae; order Chlorellales; family Chlorellaceae; genus Prototheca; species Prototheca ciferrii. The sequence goes on from PEIA01003188.1 coordinate 918, forward strand.
CACTCGATCCCCAAGAGCCGTCTCTCGCGTCTGGCGACCTCTCGGCGCCGGCGCTCGATCCCCAAAAGCCGTCCCTTTGGCCAGGAGATCTCTCGGCGCTGCACCTCGAAGCCTCGGAGGGCGACATCCGCTCTTGGCGCTCCGTAGGGAGATCTGCAGAGCTCGGGGGAACAGGCAATGAGCCCGCAGGTGCCGTCGAGAATCCCCTGGGGCCGGTCCCTGCGGCGAGCGTCCGATCCCTTCCCCCCTCCGCGATCTCGTCGCTTCCACCTGGCCATCCGGCGCCGCCGGTCTCTGCCTTTTCGGACGCGTCGTTTCTCGAGCTGACGCGCACGCTGCCGTCCGAGACCTTTGGAGAGGCCGCGCGCGGCGTCGAGGCCGCGGCGGGCGCGGAACCCGACGGCCTCTGGAGGGTCGACGAGGCGCTCCCGGCCGTCGCCGCCGCCGCCGTCGCCGCCGCTCCGGCCGCTTTGGCCGCGTCGGCGCCCTTTTCGGAGGAACCGACTGCGGACGCGCTCGCGTGGGGCGCGCCGGCGAGGCGGGACGGCTCTGCGACGATAGGGTGCTTTTCGGGCTCGCTGTCCTTTTCCAGCCACCTCGCCGGCTCGCTCTCCCTGCAGCCGCCCGAGGCTGCGAATCGCCCCACGCCCCCGTCGCCTCAACCCCTTGCCTCGCCACACGCGAGCCCACGTCCGGGTGGAGGCGGCGGCGGCGGTGACTGGAATGGTGGTGATGGAAGCGGCGGCGGCGGTGACTGGAACGGTGGTGATGGAAGCGGCGGCGGCGGTGACTGGAACGGTGGTGATGGAAGCGGCATTCGAACGGACGTCGGAGCAGGCGTTCACGACGGTACTGGCGCTCGAATTGGCACCGACCCTGTTGGTCCTGCCTTTGACCCCGGTTCCTTTCTCGGCCTCGGTTCCCTTGGCCTCGGCTCTTTCCTCAGCGCCGGTCCCGTCTCCGACCCCAACCCCGGTCGCGACGGCGCCGGTCGAGCCGCCGTGGACCGCGAGACCGCCCCGCTGTCTCCGTCCGCGTCGCCGCGCCGTTCTTCCTTCCTGGCCGCCCCGCAGCTGCCGCGTTCTTCCCCGCTCGCAAGCGCCGATCCCGCAGCCCTCTTCCCTAGGTCCCCCAGGTCTCCCGGGCCTCCCGGGAGACCCGGGGGAGAAGATCCCATGGCTCCTGCGCCTCTGCGCGCCTGGGGGCAGCGGTCTCTCGCGCGCTCCGGTGGGCTGGCGTACGCACCCGGGGCCTCTTCCGAGGCGACTCCTCGCCGGGCGTTCGGCTCGGCGCCGGCGCTGCCCGTCGCGCAGTCGCCGAGCGCCTCGCCCAGGCCGCGCACGCCCCCCGCCGCGCCTCGCTCGGCGCCGCCGCAGTGGGCCCGGGCGGGAACGCGGTCGCCAGCCACGAGCGCCGTGGCGGTCGCGGCGGGCAACCGAGACGAGCGCCTCGGCCGCGTCCGCGGCAGCCCGGGCGCAGACTCGCCTCCCCTCTCCGCCCTCCCGGCGCTCCCTCGAGACGTCGAGGCGGCGCCCGAGCCCGGTGCGGCGGTCCGCTGGGAAGACGCGCTGCGAGGACGCTCCATCGCGTACAACCCAAGAACGGGGCTTTTGCACGCGACGGACGCTTCCCCACTGCCCGACCACGGCAGCAAACCCAAACGGCAGCCCGCTCCCCCACGGGGACCGGGACTGCACCAACCCTCGCTGGCGGCGCTACACGCGGGAGAGACGCACGCAGGGTGGACGCGAATGCCACCAGGAAGCGCGGACACACCCGCGCCCGCCTCGACGCCCGCGCGCGCACCCGCGCCCGCGTCTGCGTCTGTGCCCGAGCCGCGCCGCGAGGCGACGAGCCGCCCAGACGCCAGCCCCCGCTCCACGACGTTTGCCCCGAGCCAGGCGGCGTCCCCACAGCCGAGCTCCCTGGGGACCCCCCGCCCGCCTTCGGGATGGCTGGCGCCCCCGGGTCGGGGCTGCGTGTCATCGCCGGGATGCGCCTCTTTGGGCCCAGGCGAGGGATGCGAGCGCGAGGAGGAAGAGATGCGGCCGTTTGGATCCGTCCGGGGAAACGAGGAGCCCTCGACGAGCGCGGCACGCGACCAGCCGCGCCCCGCCGAGGCGCGCGGCGGCGCGGGGGGGGGAAGAGCGGCCGGTGGCGAGCCGGTGACAGCTCCCGGCGGGTGGGGCGCGCGCGACCCGGCGGGTCGGACCCCCGCCGGGGAGGCGCCCCCCGGGTCGTCCCCGCCCTGCGGGCTGCTGGGTCCGACACCCGATCCGCACCCCGGCTTCCCGCCGACCTCTGCCGGCGTGCACCCTGCGCCATCCACTTCCAACGTCCATTCCAATCGTTCAGATTCGCGCGGAGGCAGGGAAGCCTCGCCGGCGCTCGCAACCCCGTCCATGCCCGCGGCCGCGCCCGGCGCGGCCGCGGGCCTCGGTGGCGGTGGAGATACCCCGCTGCCGAGCCCCGGGGAGGGCGGCGGCGGGGTGGGTGGGAGGGGCGCGGTCGAGGTCGAGGTCGAGGTCGAGGTGGGCTCGACGCGGGGTGGCCGCGATTGGCCGCCGGGAGCCGGGTCTTCGGGCTCGGCCATACCCACGCCCATTGCCGCGCGGCACCCTTTGCATGTGGACGCATCTGCGGTGCTTTCCGCCGTGCGCGCCGCGATCGAGGCCGCCGACGCGGCCCGCGCGGTCGCGCAGACCTTTGTGTCGGCCGTCCGCGCAAGCGGCGGCCCGGCTTCCGAAGCCTGGGTCGGACGGCTGCCCGAGTGCCTCCCGGAGGTGGCCGAGGACCCGCTCTACCGCGCGCTGGGTCTTGCCGAGATTTTCAGGGTCCTGAGAGACGACGAGGCCACCCGTACGTCTCGCCCGGCCTCTCGAGACGCCGATCTCGCAGGGGCGGCCGCGGGCCGCGGTGTGCCGGGCGGCCGAGAGCGTGCACTGGCCGCCGCGGACCTGCGGGCGTGGAGGGCGGGGGGGGGCGGGGGACTGGTGGGCGTTCGGTCGGAGGAGGCCGGCGCGCTCGGGGGCGTCGGGACCCTGGCGGAGAGTGGCATGGCTCAGCCCCCCCCCGGCCGGGCGGCCGCCGTCGGGCCGCCTGGCCCCGCTCTCACCGGCCACCTGGCCTCGCCCGCCGCCTCCGCCACCCCCCTGCCGACGGCTGTGAGGGCGACGGGAGGAGATGGCGGCGATCTGGCGGGGGCCGGCCTTGGCGTTGGCGTTGGCGTTGGCGTTGGTGGTAGTGTTGGTGCTGGTCGCGGCGTCTCGCCCCTGCAGCCTCGGCGCGGGGACTGGGCGCGGGATTCGCCCGGGGAGACCGGCGCCGCGTCTGCCTCGGCCTTTGCGTCGTCGCTCCCGGGCGCGTCGGCATCGCTCGAGCCGCGCGCGACGTGGACGGACGGTGAGGTTGTGGCTGACGCGGAGGTGGCGTCTTGTGGCGGCCGCCTCGAGACGTCGCTCGTCTCGAAAGGTGGCCGCTCGGCGCCTCCCCCGGGTGTCTCGGCGTCGGCGCCTCGGGGGTCGGCACTGCCCGGGTCGACGCCCGTCTCGTCCCCCCACGGCGTCGCGTCGTCCGGCTCGGCACCCTGTCGCGCCACGTCAGCATCGTCCGCTCCGTCTTCTTCGGCGTCGCCGTCGGCCGGCCGGGCGCGGGCTCGAGCGACGGCGAGGCGCGGTCGGGGCCGAGCGAGCTTTGGCGCCGCGGCGGGCGACCCGGGGGCGCTGGCCGAGTTCGGGGTCGGGACCGGTTCGCGCGCTGCCGCGAGCTGCGGGGCGTCCGGGACGCCGCTGTCGAGCCCCCTGGCGCCGGCCGGGACCCCGTCGCGCTCGCGGGCGCCGCCCCGCGTCCGGGCGGCGCTCTCACTCTCGCAGGCCAAGACTCCCGAGCCTTTGTCCGGTCGGCAGGGCTGCCTGGCCGGCGGGCCGAGGGCGATGGACCTCTCGCCCCCCAAGGGAGCCACCGTCGTTGCCACGCGTCTCTGCATGCCCCCTCCGGATCGCGCAGCCGCCGACGCCCGGGGAGAGCAGGAAGGCGAAAGCGCAGGCCTCTGGGAGGAAGAGGGGGCGAGGCGGGCAGAGGCCACGGGGGCGGCGGAGATGGCGGAGATGGCGACGGACGATCGGGGAACGGAGACGAGATCGCGGACGTCTCGGCAGTCTCTGGACGAGACGGGCGCAGAGGAAAAGGGCGTGGGAGAACACGCGGATGAGCGAGCGCCTGCGGCGATGCGGGAGGCCGACGAGGGAACGCTCGTCGAGCGCGACCCCGTCCGGGCCGCGTCTTCTCCTCCGGAGCCGCGCGACGGCACCGTGGTGGCCACGCGAGACGTTTCGTTTCGTGACGCGCCTGCGGCGCGCGAGTCTGAAGCCCTCGGCGAGGCAGCTGCGGCGCGGGGAGCGGGCCAGGCCGCCGGCTGTCCGAGACGCGACGCCGCCGCCGCCGCGGACGCGCGTTCCTCGCCCGGGCGCCGGCCCTCGCCTCGGCTCGCGCCGGAAGGCACGCCTGGCAGGTCTCGGTCGCCTCGGCTCGCGCAGGAAGGCACGCCTGGCAGGTCTCGGTCGCCTCGGCTCGCGCAGGAAGGCACGCCTGGCAGGTCTCGGTCGCCTCGGCTCGCGCAGGAAGGCACGCCTGGCGGGCCTCGATTTCGTCACCCGCCTCAGGCTGGTCCGACTTTGTCGAGTGGCGGTCTGTACCAGGGCGCCGAGGGTCTGCGTTCCGTGTCGCAGTCTCCGCTCCGGCCTGCGGCGTCTGGGCGGCCGAGCCCGGGCCCGATCCAGGGCATCCTCCGCGAGCGCGAGCGCACGCTCGAGCGCGAGCGCGAGCGCGCCGAGCAGCTGCGCGCGACGGGAAGTCTGGGCGTTCGGGCCGAGGGAGTCGGCCTGGCGGGCCAGGCCCTGCCCGGCCCTCCGTTCGAGGCCGCCTTTGACGTGGTGACGGTGCGGCGAGGCGACACCCCCCCCGGCGGCCGCGGCGGCGGACAGGCCTCGGCCTCGGCCGCAGGCCTGGCTCGCGCGCTCTTCGGACCCGAGGAGGGGTCCATGACAGCTCTCGATGCCCGTCCCGACGACCGACGCGAGGAAGAGCGCAAGGCGCGTTTGAACGCCGACGACCGCCCTGGGACTTTGGCTCTCTCTGCGGGTTTGGCCGTCGGACGAGGCGACGAGGCGGACGACGGCCGCGACGAGGCGACCGCCGCGACGCGATCCCCGGTTCCCGGCTCTCGCGCCGGCGCCGGAATCGCCGCGTCTGGCGGCTCTTGTGCCGACGCCGGAATCGCCGCGTCTGGCGGCTCTTGTGCGGGCGCCGGAATCGCCGCGTCTGGCGGCTCTCGCGCCGGCGCCGGAAGCGCGGCGTCTGGCGGCTCTCCTGCTGCTGCCTCTCTGGCCGCCGCCTCTGCCCCCGCCGCCGAGGGGGTCTCTCCGTCGCCTGGCTTTTCCGCCTCGCCGCGTCTCTCCGGACCGTCGCCCGGGTCTCCTCGTCTCGTCCGCAAGCTGACGTCGCCCGATCTCGCGTCGCCTCGTCGCGCCGTCGCGCTCGCGCCGTCGCCGTTCCCGGGCGCGTCTCGGTGCGCGTCGCTGCCCGTGGTGCGTCGCGCGTCGCTCCCGTCCCGCGACGGGCCCGCGGGCGATCCGCCCGGGTACGCCGTGGTGGTGGCGCGATGCGTGACGGACGACCGGATCGGCGCGGCGCTGCTGGCGGCTTTGCAGCGCACCCTGCCCCTGCCCCGCACCGACGGCGACGGCGGCCCGGCCTTTGCAGCCCTCTCGCCGCCTGGCGCGGACGAGGCGGCCGCGGCGCCCAGCGCCAAAAAGCGGTCGCGCAAGCAGGCCACGGGCAGAGCGGGCGCCGGGGGCGCGGGGGCCGGCACCAGAGCGAGGATCAAGCACGGCGCCAGAGGCGCCAAGGGCGACGCAGCCGGAGCAGGGGTCGGAGCGGGAGCGGGAACGGGAGCGGGAGCGGGAAACGTCACCCGCGGTGGCCTGCTTCTTTCGCCGTCGTCTCGTTCGGGGTCGGCGTTGGGGCTGCCTCTGCCCGCCTTTGTGATGCCGCACCCGGTGGTTTCGAGCCGCTCGACGGGCGCCTTTGGCGGCCCAGGCGGCGGCGTGCACTCTGCGTTTGCCGCCGCGTGGCGCGCCGAGTCCCTCGCGCCGGCAGAGCCCGCGGCGCTCTCAGCGGCCTCGCTCGCGCTGTCGCCCCGCGAGGGACACCTCTTCCAGGCGCCCTCGCCGGCCGAGGACGCCTCGGGGTGCCGCCCTCCAAAGGGCATCGCGGGCGGTCGCCCGTCGGCCGCCGAGGGCCCGTTTCCGGCCTCGTCCGGTCGCGTCTCTTCCGCCGGGCGCGAGCCGCTGGCGCGCTCGCTGGGTGTGTCTGGCGGTCTGGGGCGTGCGTCTCCGCCGCCGCTGCGGGGCATTCCCACCTCCCCGCCGGGCGCCCCGCTGCCTCCGCCGGGACCGGGGCGTCCCCGGGGTCTTCTCTCCGAGCTGCTGCTGATGGGCGTGCCAGTCCGCACGGCGCAGTCGAGCGCCTCGGCGGCCGCGCTCGCGGGCACGAGCTCGGACGGCGCCAGCCTCAGCCAGCGACAGATGGACCTCGCGCGGCGAGAGACGGAAGAGCTGCACGCCCGCGCCAGAGCCGCCGGCGGATCCGCGGGCGACCCCTGGGAACGGCACGCAGCCCCCACCCAAGGACGCACCAGCGCCCAGGGCGCGCTGGGAAGCGCACGCGCGGGAGCGTCGCCACACGGAACGCCCATGGGACGGCTCGGCCTCGTCCAGCCCAGCGGGGACGCACACACGACCCCCATGCCTCTCGGCGCCTCTCAGGAAGCGGCCGGGGCCGGGGCCGGGGTCGGGGTCGGGGCCGCTCCTGGACAGCTCCCGCCTCCAACGGATCTCGGTCCGCTGCCGTCGTGGGTGCACGCCCCCGGGGACTCGGCGTGGCCGGGGCCGGGGCCTGAGTGGGTCGGCCCGGGCGACGCGCTCGCGTTCGCCGCCTCGGGCCCCGTCGTTCCCGGCCCGGTCCAGCCTGCAGCCGCCGCGCCGCTGCCGCCATCGATCGCGTCCGGCTCTGCATCGGGCGGAACCGGCCGGCTTCCGTCCCCGTCGCCCCCGCCGCCGCCGCCGCCGCCGCCGCCGCCGTTCGGGGCGTACGCGCAGACGCCGCCGCGACAGCAGACGCCCTCCCAGCCGTGGGGGCAGCTTCCGCAGCAATTTCCAGAGCCCTACGTAGATGTCTCGTCACCTCTCCAGCAACAGCAGCAGCAGCAGCAGCAGCTGTTGCTCTCGGGAGCTCCGATTCTGGGTCCGCCTCTGCCCGCGCAGCGCTTGCGTCGGCACGGCTCTTCGATGGGGTCTTCGACGCTGGTGCCGTTTGCGCAGTGGGCCGGCGGGCAGGGCCCCCCCGTGCCCGATCCGTCGGGGGGCTTTGCGCCGGGGTTTGCGCTCGCGGGCTTTGCGCTCGCGGGCTTTGCACCCGGCCCGAGCCCTCTGTCCGGCGAGCCCTTTTCCGGCGCGCCGCCCAGCGCCGGCGAAAAAGGGCCTCCGGATCTTCCGCGCGGCGCGTCGTTCGGCGGGCGAGCTCCCGGCTCGAGCCCCGCGCCGCCGCCGGGGTCTGCGCCGCCGCCGGGCCTCTTGGACGCGCCCGGGCAGGCGCCTCTGCGGGGCGCTCCGCTGGTGGGCTCGCCGGCGGCGCCGTTTGGCGCGGGACAGCCCTTTGCGCCGGAATCTTCTCCCGCGCGCGGCTCTTCGCTGGGAGCAGCGCTGCTCGGGATGCCTCTGGGTCCCTCGAGGCGCGAGTCTTCGCCGGGCGGACCGGGGCCGTCTGTCCTGGGGCCCGGACCCTGGAGCGGCTCGGGGGGCCCCGACGGCTACTCACAGCCCCCCGCCCAGGCCGCTGGAGCGAGCATGGGCCAGGGCTACCCGCATCCTTCTCAACTCGCGGCAAGCAGAGAACACCACCCGTACCCCTTTCCGCCCTACGCTGGCCCAGGCGCGGGATCAGCATCTGGCCTGGGGTCTGGCCCTGGCCCCGGTCCGAATCCAAACCTCAACCCGGGCTCTGGACCAAGCGGGGTGCCGCCGCCGCCCTTTTCGCAGCAGGGCGTTGGGGCCTTTGGCGGCCTCGGGCCGCAGGGGACGTACGGCGCCGACCCGTCCTCGCACTGCGCGAACCAGCCGTCCGGAACCCCCGCCGTTGCCCCTGCGGCTCCCGCCGCCGCCGCTCCCGTCTCGACCGGGGGGACACCGCTCCAGCCGCCCGCCCAGTACGTCGGGTCGCCGCACCCCATGCAGATGCACCCCTTTGCCGGATCGCCGCACCCGTCGCAGCCGTCGTCCTTTGCCGGATCGCCGCACCCGTCGCGCCAGCCCTCGTTCGTCGGCTCGCCGCATCCGTCCCGCCAACACTCGTACGCAAGCTCGCCGCACCCGCCCCAGCTGCCTCCGCCGCCGCCGCCGCCGCCGTTCGTGGGCTCGCCCACGAACGGCGCCCCAACCCCGCCCTCCTACTCGAGCCCTCCGGCGTCCGTCCTCCCCCCCCCTCCTCCTCCTCCACCCACGTTTACCGGCTCGCCGCACCCGCCGCCCTTTGCATATGCGGTGCCGCCGCACGAGCTCTACCCGCCCGTGCCTCCGCACCCGCCCCCGGGGCCGCCCTTTGCATCGCCTGGCGGCTTCCCCGGGCTTCCCGCGTCGCAGGGCGTCGAGACCTCGACGCCGGTCGTCGAGGGCGTGCCCATCGGAGGCGCTCTCGAAGCCATCGGCGCGGCCCAAGTCCTTCGAGCCACCGTCGTGGCGCCTCCCCCGGCGAGCGACTCGGGAGCCGGCCAGACCGTTGGCGGCTTGGAAGCCCGCGACGAACGCAGCGACGCACACCCCTGAGACCGTTTGTGAGGATCGGATCCGTCATCTCTCGCCCCTTTTCCATCCCTTGTTTCCACCCTGTTTGTTGGTGTTTTTTTTTTTTTGCTGCCGCGACAACACTGACTCTGCACCCCACGCCAAACTCCTGCTCCCCCACCCCCCTTCCCCGAGTCTCGTTTGCCATTCTCGTCCCTTTGTCGGAACTCTCCGCTTTTTTGCAGTCCGGCAGCCTGTGTTTGTTCGCTCCGTCCCCCTGCTTTTCCCTCGTTCGCGCGCCGCATTTGGTGCGCACAGCCAGGCGGTCGACCTTTCTCCGCCTTTGTGCCGGCTGGCCAGCATTCCCGATTGCTCCCCTCCCCCCTCCCGCACCGTCCAACGCTTTCATACTTTTTCGCCGAGCGTCTCGCGTCCGTTTCTTTCGGAGCTCAGAATGGATTCGAAAGAAGCCCGTTCGAGCGTCTGTCCATCTCTCCTCTCCACCCCTCCAAAGTCCAGCTCCCCCTTCCAGCCCCCATTTGTTTCCTTCCACTCGTCGTCGCTGCCGCCGCCACCCCCCCCCCCTCCCCGCCCCATCACCGTCGTCTCCCCCAGGATCCTTCGTCTCCGCGGTCCTCGACTCGACCTCTCGACTCGTCTCTCCCACCGCACCGACCCCTGCCTGCCGCGACGATATCGCTGCGGTTGCTCTTCCTTCCTTTTCCTTTCTCTCCACTCCCTCCCCCCCCCCCCCCTCCCGTCTCCTTTCTTCCTTCTGTTTCCCCCCACCCCTGCATCCGCACCACTTGTTCTGCTTCCCCTCGCCGTTCCTTTTTTTCTTCGTCAAATCACCCCTTTTTTCTCCCCTAGTCTCTTCATTTCTCCACCAGCTCCCCTCTTGTCCCCGTCGCGGGACCCTCTTTGGCCGGATCCGCCTTCTCGGCTCTGCCATGGTTCTCTTTGATCTTTTCTTTGCACGACACTTGATTCACACGTGTCCTTCCCTTCCGCCTCGTTTCCCCCCCCCTCCCCTTCCTTTTTCGTCCCATTTCTGGCCCTGCTTGTTGGCACGTCGGCCCGCTCTTTTCTCCTCGCTTTGTGATCCGAGCTCCGAAACGGAGCACCCTCTCTTTGCGACAGGCGAGATGTGGGAACGGCCTATCGGGGATCAGAGCAACGCGTCTTTGTGAGCGGTGGTGATCCCATCTCGGCACAGACTGCTTCTGATTGCAGTCTTTTGCGCCCGCCGTAAGACGTGCTTGAAGTCGCTCGATCTCGCCCTCTTTCCCTTTGCATGTCTTCCCGCGGCACGTTGTCCCCTCCCGCACGAAACAAACGTGTGTTGCTTGCAAACCCGGCGCTTGCTCGACCGTCTGTCCGGCTGACCACATCCACGTGCTGTGCCATGGGGTAGGGGGACGTGCGAGAGAGTGTGGAAGTTTGCATAGGTGTGGAAAGGCGAGAGATGCGCTTCCATCACCTCGACAGTAGGCAACTCCAGATGCACTCGGGCGTAGGCGTTTTCTCCTCCTTCGTTTCCCGCTGTTCTCAGCGGCAAGACTTTCAATCCTGAACGAGTAGGGCCATGCAGCACCTGCAGGCGTGATCCGTTCCTACGGCGTTGAAAGCACCCGATCCCATTAGACCTCGGAAGTTGATCGCGCTCGGCCGGAATAGTACTGCGGTGGGTGACCACGCGAAAAGTCCCGGTGACGGACTGCTTTTTTTGCCGGGCGCAGAACGGATGCAATCGAAAGCAGCCCGCCTCTCAGGTTCGGATCGCCGAACGCGCTCCGGAATGGCTTTCGCGCGAGCTCATATCGTCGAGAACTTGCGGCAACAGGGTTCAGTTTGCGCTGATCTTCCCGCCCTCCCTTGCTTTGCCTCGCCCCGGCGCCCTGTGATGCGGCGTGCGCTGCATTGCAATGAGATGCGCTGTGGTTCGCGTCTCGCGCACGCGGTATTGCGGCGTTCGCAAAGGGACAGGAATGAGGGAGAAACGCACGCGGGGCCTCAGAGGGCAAGGGAAGGGTACAGAAAGGGATGTTGGAGAGAGCTCGAAGGGGATGCTCGAGCGAATGCAGGTACGAACAGATGCAGGCTATACGGGGGAAATTCGAACGACGTCGAACGGAGCACACACGCCCTTGGCCGAGCGAGCGAGATCAAGGGCCGGGCGGTCGTTCGCACACGTGGCAAAACGATTCTCTCGGTCTCGGATCCCGCCGGGTCTACGCGTCCATCCAGCGCCGGCAGTGGTGCGCCGAGACGGGCGCGAGCTTCACCTTGCCGTAGTCCTCGGGTGAGAGCTCGGCGCGGCCGCCGTAAAAGTTGAGCACGTCCACGCGACGGATCGAGATCTCGTAGCTGTGGCAAGGACACGCGGAAAAGGGGGGGAAGATGGCGCGAGGGACACGTGGGCAGAAAGAGTGCGGCCAGCAGCGGGTATAGGCGGAAACAGGCGCGACAGCGAGAGAAAAACAGAAGACGACGCATCGCTCGCTCGAACGCTCGATCGCGACCCTTGCGCCGCTCTGTTCGGTTTTCCAATCCCCGCTCCCCCCTCCCCCAGAAAACCTTCCACCCGACGCACAAGGAAAAGTTGTGGCCCGCGGGCCAGTGCTCCATCTCCGGGTGCCTCGAGAACACAGCCTCCTTCGCTACGTCGATGTCTTCCTCTGGCACGAGCGCGAGGTTTCCGAGCACGGTCACGCGCGCGCACGTGGGGTCTTCCTGGTCGCGTGAGCAACCGTCTCCGAGCGCCGCCTCGGAGACCAGCAGCGAAACGGCCGGGCGGGCCGCCGCGTCCGAGGCGGCCTCGTCCAGAGGCGTCAGGTACGTGAAGATGCGGTCCGACGACGCGCGGGGAGGCGCGTCCGAGATGGACACGACCGAGGCGTACGGCGTCGAGCCGCCCTCGGAGGCGTCCAGAGTCGCCAGCGTCGCCCAGTCGGACGAGTGCACCAGCCAGCGGGCGACCCCGGCACGGTCCTGCCAGCCCGGTCTGCGAGGGCGGGAGGCGAGCGGTCGAGCGGCCACGGAAAAAAGTGCGCCTTCGGGCGAAACCAAGTCGGAGCGCGGGCGGAGCGCGCGCTTGGGCTCCGAAGGGGTCGCCGCGGAAACCCCCCGCGCGCCTCTTAAAGTCGGAAGCCGCCGAAACGGCGACGCGAAAGCTCCCAAACACCAGGTGCGCGGACGCGACAAAAGACGCGACCACCATCAGCCAAACGAGCAGCGTGCGCGACGCGGTCGCCGAAACCGGCGCGGGCGCGTCGGGGCGCGGGGAGACGTCGACCGCCTCGACGGCGGCATCTGCGATCTTTTGCGACATGTCGGAGTGAATTGGCCGCCAAAAAGCAACTGGATCCGGTTCCGCAGAGGCGTGCACGTTTACATCGCGCAGCCGACGCCGCACGCGCGCGCGCGCTCGCGCGGTGCGCGCGCGCGGCGAGCCCAGCGGTGACGGCCGCGCTTGGGACGTTCGGGACGCGGCGCCCGAGGCGATCGCCGAGAGTGCCAGGCGCGGCGAGATCA
>PEIA01003199.1:0-13277 GCA_003613005.1 Prototheca ciferrii
CCCCTCGGAGACCCGGCCGCCGGCCTCCTCCTCGCGAGCGGGCCGACCGAGAACTAGGCCGAGGACCAGGCCGAGGCATGCCAAGCGGACGGCCGCGACGGCGTCCCCCCCCCCCCCCCCCCCCCCCCCCGCGGCTCCGCCCCGCCCCGCACGTCGTGCTCACCTTTCCCCCCTTTCTTCCCGCCCCTCTCCCCTCCCGCTCTCCACCGCGCAGCGACGTTCTGCAGCCCATCTACCCCCTGGACTCCGACGAGCTGCCCACCGCTGAGCAGCTGACCGACGCGGCCCAGGCCGCCGCCGCCAAGTCGCTGCCCACGGCCGCGTGCTGCACGGCCGCGCAGACGTTCGATGCCGCCACTTGCCAGTGCGACTCGTCGCTTCCCGATCTCCTGGAGACCCTCGGCCTGACCACCACCACCAATGGCATCACTGGATACCTCAACCTGACCCGCTCTCTCTGCGGCTACGCCGGCATCGACTGCTAGACGCCTCAGCAGCGTTTCTCGGCGGGAGGGACGGAGAGATGTGCCCGAATGTGTGCAGGGGGGGGGGGCGATGACGGAAGGCAGTCGCCGACGGTGCCGCAAGCCGGGCGGCCTCGCGCGACGGATGAAAACTCCCTAAACGCCTTCCGATTTGCCACGTCGCACCGGACGGTCTCCGCCGGCACGCCCCTTTCGATTCTCCCGCCTCGCAACGTGTCTCGCTCTCCCGACCCAGACGTTTCCTTTGCCCACCACCCCTCTGTCTCTTCTCCGCCCGCCGCTCCGGCGCGCGCCTAGAAGCTCGGCACCCTAGCACGTGTCGAGTGTGCGCGTCGAACGCAGCCGCAGCGGACGGTTGTAACGTGACCCAGCCCCAAAAGCGACAAAGCAAGAGGGGAACAGTGGAGGAGGCGCGGGGCAGCGCGGGGTAGCGGGAAGCGAATCCAAACAGCGCCGGCAGCCGCCGAAAGGCAGCAAGGCGACTGCCGAACAGAGGGCCGGGCAGGCGCCCGCCACTTGTCCTGCCCGCGTGGCGGCCTTCGGGTACATTTGCGCAATGCTCGCGTGCGCGCGGATGGACGTTTATAGCCGGCAGCAAATGCGATTCGCTGCGTTCTGCTCCAGCCGCATGCTTCGATGCGTTTTCAAGCGGTCGCTACCAGAGGAGGTGACAGGTCTGGTTCGCGCGTCACTGCCAGCAGCTTCCGAGAGTCTCGACAGGAGAGCAGCCGCGGAGTGGTACAACCGTTGGTTGCACTTTTCATTCTTGCAGCTGCGACTCGCAACGAAACGTACGGATGGATCCGACCTGCGTCGTCCCGGAGCTCCTCGATGACCTGTTCGGTGCCGACCAAAGAACGTCCACCGTTTCCAAAGCTAGGCGGTGCCCGTTCCGTTTCGGAGCCACGCGCACTCTCCACCTACCTTGATCCGTTACGACCTTCTGAATTTGAGACAAACGCAGCATTGCGGCTGTCAGCGGTTCGCTTGTCGCGTCGGAGGCGTGTAGCGGGGGGGTTCACGTTGAACGCGACGGTCTCTTGCTGCCTGCAAAGTCGGCATTGTTGGTACCGAAACAGGGGGACTTCGGTGGCAGAGAAAACTGACGCAACGCGACGTGGACGCGCATTTCGCTATCTGTTTTCCGCTCCTCACCTTCAGAATTGCATGTACGGCGCAGTCGTGTGGGCAGCTCTCTCTCCCGGTGGCGCATGCAGCGTGCCCTCAATGCACCGGCGAAGGGGCGACAAGTCGACGACCTCTCGAGATGAAAACTTCTCGAGTAGATTCTACCCTGCGCCGGTCTCGCAGACAGAGGTCTGGAACATCGCGCGCCGCATTCTCTTCGCCCCGCGTATCGTTCAGTTCTCAGGCCGACGATTTTCGAGGCTCGAGCTGTCCGCCTACCACGGTTCTTCTCGCCGAGCTTTGTTCACCACCCGAGATGATCACTCGACGGCGATGGGTTCTCGCGACGTTTTTCCATTACAATTGCGTGCGAACCTTTGAAAAGACTACGGCGTCTGGACGTACTTTTGATGCCTCGGAGAAAAGTCAGGTGGTGGTGATGCGATGAGGCGGTGCAAAGTGCCCGAACGTTGGGTCCCAGTCCGAAGCCGGTAGCAACCCGGAAAGCGAGCAGCGATATAGAGGACGATACAAAAGGATGCACTACTGGATTAAAAAGGGAGCGGCGCTCAGTGTTGGGGGTCTGGGGAGTGCCGAATCCGCTCGCTGCTCCGCTCGCGACCACTGCGATTTGCGAACTTTATCCTTAGCAGAATGCTGCTGAATCGTGAAGGACGGCAATGTACATTTGCAATAAACGCGAAGCAACCTCCACCCAACGGTAGAAAACCTCTCGTCTCGCTTTTCGCGCCTTCGTTCTGCGATTTTCTGGCTTCGACAGCGCCGCCTATCTAGCGTTATAAGAGCCGCTGCAGCATGGCCGTCTCAAAGATTTCTACGTTCGTCGTCGCGCTGGCCGTCCTGCTGGCGGTCATCCGCGGTGTGTGGCCGCGCAATTTGCTGACACGCGGCGGATCTCGCACGCTTCGTGGCGCATGCATGGCGTCCGGGCGCGCTGCGCACTTTCGGTTATTCCATCCTTTTCGTTTGCGCTCTAGCACGCCGTCGAGGCGATCGACTTTCGCCTCGGATTCCCGGCCCCATTCCCGCGGACATCTGCAATCGCAGCGCGGGAAGGAGCTGGGAGAGGATCGCACGATGGGCTGCGGTGGCAAGCACCTGCAGCCCCGTGCGAGCTGCCCGGTGGCTGACAGAATCGAGGATGCAGCCGGCATCGCGCCCCTCCTCTTCGTCTCCATTCCTCTTGCAACCGCCTTGTTTCGTTGGTTTCGTCGCCTTACGAGCGCAAGCGTTTCTCTGACCGAGCACGGGGTCGAAGACTGCTCCTGCGCGGCCGTCTACGCTGGTCGCCTGCTGCAACGCTGCACCCCAGAGCTCGAGGCCTTCGAAGAGGTCTACCCGTTCGAGTCGAGCAAGACCCCCGGCGATGTTTCGGTCGACATCTCGAGCGAGTGTCGCGAGGCCGCAGAAAATCTGATGACCGAGAACTGTGCCTGCTCTCCCAACATCCGCGATGGGATCAGCCTCCTTGGGCACCCCACCTCAACGACCGGCTACAACGGCGTCTTTTTCGTCCTCTACGACGCGTGCGATCTCGATGCTGAAGTGTGCTACACTTGACACAACACGGTCCGTGCACCTTTTTTTCTCGCGCGCGCCTCTCACCTGTTTCTGATTCCCTTGGCTTGCCGCGAGTCGCCTTGACGCTTTGGTAAGAGGTCATTCGGCCCCGCGCTCCGTCCCCGTCTCATCTTTTTCCTTTTCGTGGAGTGGCACAATACAATGCACTCGAACGTTTCGTGGTGCAACGAGTCTGAACGCGAGCCTTCCTGCGAATCAGGGCGGAAGAGGACTGATACGGAGCGCCGCTGGCAAACGCGGGGAGCGGCGTGGCCAACGGTGCACCCACGTTCAATCGAGCTGGGATCGGAGCGGTTTGCGCCCTCGCCGCAGGGCCGAAAGTCCAAACCTCGGCTCGGCGTCGCATTGGATTTGTGACCACTGATCCGGTTGTACTAGAGGTGTACGTGTTCTACGACGCAACTGCCAGCCTCCGGCAACCAAGCAAGATTCGCCGGCCATCCATCCCCCTCGCACCCCCGCGACTCGTCCGCTTCCCGAGATTTATCCTTTCTCCTCTTTCCTTCCTCACGCAGACGGGTTAGCAGACAACGGAACACAAACTTACAAAGCCGACTGCGCCTCGACAGACACCACCATCGGTCCTGTGCACGCTCAAAGCGATCGAACGAGAAAAGGAGTGGTTCAGTGGCGCGGCCTCGCAGTCCTGGGGGAAAAAAACGGCAGGAAAAAGCGTCAACATCCGGACGCATTCATGGCATCCTGCTCGACTTGGTGGTCCTTAAAGGACGTCGCGGCGGTCGGCGCCTACGAGGTTGAGCACTTCGGGTCGTCGACCTTGCACGCCTCCGAGAGGATGGTCACGAGGCCAGCGTAGCCAGTGGCGGAAGTCGGGTGACCGATGAGATCGAGTTCGCTGCGAAGAGACGAAGAGCAGGCGCAATCGTTGTTGGCGAGGTTGGTCACAGCCGTGCAGCAATCGGAGCTAGGAGACACCGACACACCGCTCGGGGGAGAGGACGAGTCGAAAGGGTAGACCTTTTCGATTGCGTTGAGAGCATCGGGGCAGCTTTGGAGAAGATGACCTCCGTAGACGACCAGGCAGGTGTAGTCGTTCACGCCAAACTGGGTGTCGGCTGCGCGTGGGAAAAAGGGAGCAATATGAGCACCTGGATGGGACTCGATCGAGCGCGGAACACCAAGTCGAGAAGCAGATGAACGGGATGCGGCAGAGGTTGAGAGACCGAGCAAAGGAGGGAGAAGTTGAGTGCCGTGCGATCGCCCGATCACCACGACGCAGTGCGGCACGGCGCCCGAGAGCGGAGGATTTCCATTACAGCTCGCCAGACCTTTCCCTGATTGCCGCCAACCTCGCCAATCCCCCCGCATGAGTTTCTCGGCGGCCCGAGTGCCCACGCCGCTGACAGCTCAGCAGACACTTCGCCTTTCCGACAGCCCTCCCCGCGACCTCTCCCCTAACGTCCCCCTCCCCCCACGCTCCCCCTACCCTCCCCCACTCTCCACCCCCCCGCCGTGCGCACGCCCCGTCACGCCCAAGAGGGTGGGTGAGCGAGTGGACTGCAAGGCTCGAGTCTCGACGCGGCAGAGCTCCCGTCCCTCGGACGTCCAGGCGCGACAAAGTCTCTCCGAAAACGCATTCCAAACGGCTCTGGAGGCTTCAATTGACTCTTGCGCGAAGGTTCCGGCCTAAGCGCGGCTTGCCTTCGACGCGCGGCGGAGCCCGGCAAGGGAAGGCGAACCTGAGAAAGAACCCGCGCACCGGAAGCGAACGCGACGAGCGCGGCGAGGAACAGAGCCTTGAGGAGCACCATAGCGGATATTCCTGATTCTGCTGAAGCGTAGGACGAACCTTGAAGAAATCTGAGGAACAGTGTGTGCCATAGGCAGCTTGAACGCGCCCTAATATGCATTCCAGGACCGCGGATCGCGCGCGCGGGGAGGCGGCAGACGTGGCTGGCTGCGGACACTCGACGTAACTCGCGCGCAGCAGCGGCGGGAGCCTGACTGGCGCGCAGGCGGGCGACGCTCTCTACCACCTCGCCCTGGGCAGATTGCCGCGTAGGCTCATTTTAACATCCATCGTCGTGGAAACTTGCGAGATCGAAAGGGAATGACACTTCATCGCGCCGAGCCGCAGCTGTTCTCCAAATCTACGCGATGGGCGTGGTGGGGTCTCGGGAAAAGCCACGGAAGCGGCCGTCGTAGGAGTGCCCGTCAAAAAATCTGTTCCTCTCACTGACCAAGCCATCAAATCGCGAACAACAGTAAACGGCTCCTATACTGCACCGAGCGCTGCGGACGCGGTCTGCGCGCGCTTCTCGGGCGCCCGCGTGGGGCGTCGCGTGGCCAGACCGCCTACCGTCCCGGCGGTCCTCCGGTCCGCGCCTCTGCCGGCGCGCAGGCGCGGCTCGAGCGCCTGCGCGCCGGCGACGGGGGCACGCAGCGGACGACTTCGAGGCACCTCGACGCGACTCGGCGCGCAAGCGCTCTTCCAGCTCGGCGCATCGGAAGCCCGGGGAAGCCGGATCGTATGGCCCGGGGAGACCTTGCGCGGCGTCCTCGTGGCGGAGGGGGTGTGGCGAAGGTGCTCGCGGGGCGCCGCCCGAAGACGCGACCGCACGTCCGCGAGGCTCCGTGGCGTCCGACGAGGACCAAGCGCGCGACCGCGCGTCCAGGACGGCCCCGCATCGCGTCGGATGCGAATGCGGCCCTCCTCGGACTCTCATCGCCGTCTCGCGCCGGCTACGCTCTTCTGCTCGCACCGTCGGTTCGCGATACGGCTCTTCCGAAACAGACTCTCGAACGACACGGCTGCCGGACGCCTTCCGCCGGACCGTCGGATCCGCCGTCGCGCCCGCGACGGCGAGCCGCAGGCGCTCGCGACCGCACGCGCGCGCGTGCGCGCGCCCCGACGCCTGCAATGGCACCCCCGACGACCCTTGTCCGCGCAGACGAGCGCAGAGACGCCCTGCACGCTCGAGCAGCTCGTCTGGCCCGCGCGCACTCGGGTCGCAGGGGCCGAGATGCGAGTGCGCGCCGCCCACGAGATTCCGCGTTTCCGCCTCTCATTCCGCCCACCAGAGGGAAGCCGAAGATTCCCGCGTCCTTCCCCTTGCCCTCTAAGACGCCCCCCATCTGAGGTTCTATCGAGGTCGGAGCGTTCACCGAAACGTCGCTCGACGGTCGAGCGCGCCCGAGAGAGAAAACGGCTGCCCGCGGTGGGTGCGTGCACAGGCATCGGGCGGCGCAGGCGCCCCGGGTGCAATGGGGATGGGCAAACGGGGATGAAGACGAACGGAGCGTGGCGCAGGTGACGAGGAGAAAGCAACAAACGGGCGAAAAACACCGCGGTCGACCCGAACGCAGCGGGGACGCGGGGCTCGCGCAACGACCGTCGAAGGCAGGCGCTGGCCCCTAGCACGACTGGTACGTAAAGCCGCAGAGGTTCGCGGTGACGGTCGTGGCGCCTTGGAGTCCGATCGTGGTCGAGTCGAGCCCGATCGTGGACAGAAGCGAGGGCAGCGAGCTGTCGCACTGGCACTTGTCGGCGTTGAACGAGGCGGCGGCAGAGCAGCACCCGGACGAGGGGAGCTTGGGGTTTGCAAAGTTTGCGCCGCCCATGATGGCCGTGGTCTGGTCGTCGTTCGGGAGCGCGGTCGACGTCAGCGGGTAGGCCGTGTTCAGCACCTTGCTGCGAGGGGGAAAAGCAACGTGGGCGAATCGGGTTTGGTCGCAGGGCGGGAAGCGAGCCGGGGAAAGGGAGGGGGGAGGAGGGGCGGACGGGAGAGGCAAGCGCACGCGCGCCTCCGAAAGGGAGGCGCGGGGCAAGGGAAGGCAGGGGGAGAGGGAGCCTACGCGCCCCTCGCGAGAGCGAGGTAGGGGGGGGGGAAGCCGACATGCGCCCTCGCGAGAGCGAGGTAGGGGGGGGGGGAAGGCACATGTCCCCCCTCCCTCGAGCGAGGGGGAGGACGGCTGGCGGAAAACGCACGGAGGGGACCGCGCTGCCGCCCGAGAACCAACGGCCACGTCAGTTCCGAAGGCTCGCGGCGCCGCGGCAATCCCCGACGAAGATGCCGCTCCCCGCCCGCTCCGCACGCACAGTTCCTTGTCGCAGCCCGAAAGCAGAGAGCCACCGAGCGAGACGCAGCTCGCGGCTGCGCCGGGGAAGAGCGGCAAACGGGAAACGAGGGTGAGAGGAAAGCCGGCAAGGCCGCGGGTCGTGTCGCGGGCGACGAAACGTGCCGGGACGAAACGCGCGAGCGCTCCTCGCCGCCGCGTCCGGCGTGTGCAAACGCCCACCTCTCGCGCTTCGAATGGCAAGGAACGGCCAATGCCGCGTCCCTGCGCCGCGTCGACGCGCCCTTGCGTCGAAGGGGCGTCTCGCCCCGGAGCTGCCGCCGCACTCACCGGACGCGGCAGCGAAGAGAGCTGCCAGCAGGAAGGTCTTCTGGATGAGACGGGCCATGGCGACAGAACTTTGGCGGCGGGTGCGCAAACGAGGGAACGGTCCGGTGGTTCTGACTGAAACGGGGGATTGAGCACGTCCGAGACGGGCTCGCCGGGTTTTGTGTCGGGACACGGGCGGAACCCGCGGTCACCGACGCGGCACGCCCCGCGCGCGCCAGATCACCGTACAGCTCGGCGGCCGCGTGGCTGGCTCTCCTGGCCCGGGAGATCGCGGCGGCTCGCGTCGATGCGCGGCGGGCCGAGACGGCGCGTAGTGCGCGCAACGCTTTGTCTTGGAGTCTCGGGGACGCAGCGAGTGCGCTCGCTGAGGATCTCGGCAGCGCGGCGGTTGTGTCCGCTCGGGGAGCCGCCCGCGCGACCGGCGGCGGCCCGGGCGCGGCCGAGATCGAGAAGCCGGCGCAGCCGTCCGGCGAGGGGCCACGAGACAAGGGTTCCGGCCCGGCGCCGCTCTCGCGGCTCCGCGCAGAGCGGCCCGTGGCGCCATCGCGGGAGTCTCTGCGGCGCCGGAACGTTTGCGCAGTTCGCCCGAGACGTCGAAGCGGGGAGGCGAAGAACGCTGCAGCGGCCGCCCGTCGCGGGAAGGCGACGAGCGGCTGCCGTCGACCGCGCCGCCTTGGACCACGTCCCCCCTCCCCGCACCCCGCTCCGTCTCCAGGCTCCAAAATGTCGCGCGAGTTCTGAGAGCGCGGATGCACTTTGCGCGCACGGTCCACGCGACGCGGCGGTCGCGATGACGGCTGTCTGCCGGACTCTGAGCAAGGGCATCGCGTTGTTCCACTTGAAATGGCTGGTTGTCGTTATCAGAAACGGCACGTGGTCTTGCTCGCTCGCTGGGCCAGCTGTGCGTGAGTGCGTAGGTGACCTCCAATGATCGTGGCGTCGTTGCCGGCGAAAGGTGCCTCGTGGTGGTGTTTTCAAGGCTCGCGGACAGCAGAACCGTGATGCATGGGGGCGGTTGACGAAAAACTGTCGACGGCCGCGATTAACACGTAATGAATGCGACGTCGCAAAGCTTAGCGCAAAGGTTGATTGCTCCCCCGAGTCCGGCCTGCGTAGAGTCGATTTCGAACGTGCTGGTGACAGCGGGCAGGTTAAATTCGCACCCGCGCCCGATTTAGACGGCCGACGCGGCGGTCTTGCAGCACTCGGTCGAAGGCATGCTCGGCGCGGCGTACGCGACCCCGGTCGCGATCGCCGCAATCTGGTCGTCGTTTGGAGGCTGCTCCGAGGTCAGCGGATAGGCCGAACCCAGCACTCGACTGCACGAGAAAGAAGTCGCGCGGACAGGGAGTGAACAACGCGCATGCGAGCTTTGTGCAGAGGCGACAGAGGAAGAGGTCCATCGACCGCGCAGGCCGTCCCAACGCAAACACCCCAGCCTTGCGCTCACGACCTCACCGCGACAGGTCGATCCGCGGGCGTTTGAGCAAAGCCCAACGCCGTCGCGCGCCGCTGAGGGCCCTCGCAAACATGATGGTGTGAAACAAATCACCGAACGATCTCGTAAGGCCTCTCGTACGATGACCGTGAAATTGCAAGCCGCACCGGAAGCCGTGGCGAACAGCTGGACGAAGGGGACAGCGAATTCGAGGACGCGCGGCATGGCGCTGCCGGACGATTCGTGGGGTGGGGGGGGGGCGGAACGGGAGAAATGTGTCACCAAAGGCAAAAAACGACAAGATTGCGTTTTGGGGTCCGACTCATGCGAGGTTTTAGCCTCCGACATTCCCCCCGCCAAGAGGCGCGCCGGCTGGCGTCCGGCGAGCGCTCGCCGGTTGCCCGGGCAAAAGGGCAGCTTATCTCCGGCGCGTCCGCGTGGCTGGCTCGCATGGTCGCTGGTCAAGGGCACCCTTGCACGCGACATGAAGTTGCAACAAAGCTTACAACGTCTGTGCGGCAAAGCGAGGCCGAACACAGCGTCCGTGCGTCGTGTCGCCTTGGCTTCGCGCGTCGGAAAAAGGCATCTGCACCGGTGCGAGCTGTCGCCGCTTCGCAGCGCCCCAGAACTGGAAACAGAATTTGGCCGGGAAACTGGTGGCAAGGATGCGTCTCGAGAGCTTGATAACCGCCGCGCGGGAGTACGCGGCCCAGCTTTGCACTCGCGCTCTCCCGCCCCACCCCCAGCGACGCGGCGGATCGTCGACACCCTCCTTCTGACGTGGCCGAGCGCATGCCGCGCGATGCGCGTCGGGGGGGGAAGGGGTGGGAGGGAGGGGAGTCACAAAAGGGCCGGCGATTCTGCACCGCCGGCTCGAGCCGTTCCGAAACCCGTCGGTTCGACACACGCATGGCGGTGCGGCACCGACTCGATGCGTCCGTACGCTTCCAAGCAATGGAAAGCGCCGCACGGCGGAGAACCGCGTCGTGCGTAAACGCGGGTTTGGACGGTGGGGCGGTGGGGGGAGGGAGGGGGGAAGGAAGGCTACGGGGCTAGGGGAGGCAGGGGGGGGCAAGGAGGGCTACGGGGCTAGGGGAGGGGATCAGGAAGAGGGGAAGGGGGCGCAGCGCGAGAAGGGTGCGGGTTTGGCGGCGGCGGCCGGTCTCCCAAAGACCTTTGGCGCGACGATCCGAGTGCGAATTGCTTCGATCAAGGCCAGTTCGCGAGCAGCGCATCTTGGGCCTCGGAAATGGGCTCAGAAATGGGCTGCAGGACGACGGAACGGGGGCGCGGGTAGCCGTGGGCCACCTCGACGCCGAGGTCGACGAGCACCTGGCGCAGGACGTTGGGGTAGTCGGTGATGATGCCGTCGACGCCGAGCTCGACGAGCGCGGCCATGGTGTCGCGGTCTTCGACAGTCCAGGGGACGACGAGAAGGCCGAGCTCGTGCGCGCGGTCGATGAACGCGCGGTCGGTGAAAAACTCGAATCCGTCGTCCCCGTAGCTCTTGGCCTCGTCCTTGTCCTCGGAGCCGTTGTAGTCGGGCGAGACGATGTTGGCGCCCAGCGCAGCGGCGACGGCGTTCAGATCGCCGTCGTAGTCGTCGATGTCGAGGCCGCCGAACCACGGGCTGGCGCCCGACTGGTTGATGTAAAGCGTGGTGCGGTCAGCGAGCGCAACGAGAGGAATGCTGGGAGCCCGCTCGTGAACCAGGGGGAGCGAGCGCCAGTCGAAGCTCTCGATCATGACGCGGTCCTCGACGCCAGCGCGGAAGATGGCGTCGAGGATGACGTCGACGAAGAGCTGGGGGCCGAACGTCGAGTTGGTGTCGACGGGGTTGAGCTTGGTCTCGATGTCGTACCAGAGGTCGGTGGCGTTGTAGGCCTTGGCGAGGTCAAACACCTCGGGCAGGGCGGCGATGCGGTTTCCCCAGACGACCTGCTGCTCCGGGAACCCCTCGAGCTGCTTGAAGCCGCAGTTGAGCGAGAGGATCTGGTTGTAGGTCAGATCCCTGATGTGCTTGCCGACGTACGGGTAGGCGGGGTCGTTGGGGTAGATCGGAGCCGTGTCTTCGCACTTCTCGGCCATGATGAACTCGTCGTGCCAGATCACGGGGACGTGGTCCTTGGTGATGCCGATGTCCATCTCGAGCGTCGACACGCCGAGCTCAATCGAGCGTGCAAAGCCCTGCAGCGACTCTTCGGTGTGCAGGCCTCGGCCGCCGCGGTGCGCCTGCGCGTCAAAGCCGCGCTGCTGGAAGGGCGCATCGCCATACTCGGGGAACGGCGAGAGGTTGGCGGGCTCGACGCCGGGGGGGAGAATCGACAGGTCCACCAGCTCGCGGCGGCGCGCTGCGCGCCGAGGAGATCCGGGCAGGAGGAGAGGGGAGAGGGGGGGACGAATGTGAGCGAGGGAAGAGGAGAGGGGGGAAAAAGGGCGAGTGCGGGGCGAGAGGGGAGAGGCAAAGGGGGGGGGGGGTGCAGGGGAAGTGAGAGAGAGGCGGAGGAGAGGCGAGGGGAGAGAGGTGGAAAAGGGTGGGGCCTCTGGGGTGGGCGCGTCGGCGGGCGCGTCGGCGGGGCTTTGGCGCCACAGGCGGACGCGTGCGGGCCAGGGCGCCGCGAACACGGGGAGGCGGGAGGCAGGCGCAGCGCGGACCAACACGAGACGGTCGGGCCGGCGCGGAATTGCGAGAGGACCATCTGGCCGCGACGCGACGAGACGGGCCCGGCGTCCCGCCTCTTTCAGCCCACTGCTGCCACACGCTCTATCGCCGCGCGGGGGCCTTTGGACCGCGCAGGGGTCCGTCGGGCGACGTCCACGAGCGCCGATCTCCGCATCGGCCGCCCAGCCGACGTGGGGTCCCCCGCCGTCCAACGACCGCGCGAGGGCTCGGAGGTCCTCCGAGACGCACCCGACACAGACGCGACGAGGACGGTGGCGGCGACGAAGAACTGCAGCATGATGATGGGTTCTCTCCTGAAAACCCCGAACGACACGCGCTGCAAGCCGCGCGCGGCCTGCGATATATTTCACCGCGACGCGCAAAGCTTGGTCGCCCCGAGATCCACCGCATCCCCCGCGGCGGCAATCAGCGAAGGCCGCGGCCCGCCCCTGGGCGGCGGGTGGCCGCGCCGCGAATCTGGGTGCGTCGTTTGTCGGCATTCGATGGCACGAAGAGCGGGCAGATCACGCGCGGGCGTCGCGGCCACTCCGACAGGAGACGCTCCGAACGCCAAAGCACCACTCCCGGGGGGAAAAGGGGCGCTTTGCGCGTGGCCGCGAGCAGGGGAAGATCGGCGCGCTGGACCCGCTCCTTTCGCCCCGCGCGAGCGTTTGCGCGAGGCAACGCGCACCATGCGCGTGTTTCCGCTGCGAATTCGGCGCACAAATCGAGGGAGATCGGGGGCGCCGGGTCGAACGCGCGCACCTGCTCGCACGCCCACCTCCAAGATCCGTGCCACGTGCGGCGGACGAGTGGTACGAAGAGGGCGCAAGGGAAGCGGGGGCACGGGTGCTGTCCCGGTTGCCGCAAAAGAGGGGAATCGACCGCGGAGCGCGCGCGCACCGCGGCTCGAAAGTCTTCAAAGCACCTCTCAAGTGCCTCCCCGGTCGCAAGAATTCGGCAGCCGACCTGCGTCGACTCGCCGCTGCGGATCGGGCGTCCGGCGCAAGCGCAGGCTCGCGGCTTCGGGCTCGTCGGCGCGTCCGGGGGGATGACGCGACAAGCGCAGGGGCGGCGCACGTTCGCGGCATCTGCGCCGCAGGCGGCATCAGACCACGAATGCCGCAGCGTCCGCTCATATCGCCGTCGCTGCATCGTCTGTGCGATCGCGAGGAACTCGGTGCGAGTCCAGCTCGCGCCGTCCGCCAAGCATCGTGCCGTGCAACGCAGCCCGATTCGAGAGCACATGGAACTGTGCAATGCGATGAACGTAATCGCGTCAACGCTTGGCCGTCGCGTAGCTGCCGAAGGCCTCGTTTGCATATGGCCGCGCACTCTTCATTTCTTTCGAGTGCATTGCGCTTTGGACGATTCTTAGAACCAATGCTTGAGAGAACACCAAGTAGATCGTAAGCAGCTCCCAAGCGAGAGCAATGCAAACTCGATCGACCCGTTGGAGCAGGCTAGTGTGGCGACAAATGCAGCACACTTGTCATGAGAAGGATATATTTCCCCGCTTCTTCGCGTGCCAGTTACGATTGGGAGCGTCGACGATACCGCAGCCACCTGCAATTTTTGGTGCAGAGGCAGGTGG
>PEIA01003220.1:0-14401 GCA_003613005.1 Prototheca ciferrii
TCGCGCGGCCTCTCCCGACCGTTTCCGGCAGACCGAGGAGCCTGGCGAGTGTCTCGCGGGTAAAGCGCGGGTCAAAGGTGGAGGGGTCGTCGACGACGTGGACGAATCCGCGGCCGGGCTCCAGGTCGACGCACACGTAGGCAAACCCCCGGGGCACGCGTCCGACGGGTCCCCGTCCTCCCGTGTCGATGCGCCGCTTGCCGGCGTGCTGCGACCAGTCATCCGTCTCGGCGTCCACGGCCTGCGCGAACGCCGCCTGGGCGCGCGCAAGCGCGCGGTCCGACAACGGCACGGCCTCGACCAGCAGGTGCGAG
Source organism: Prototheca ciferrii (assembly GCA_003613005.1). Classification (NCBI taxonomy): domain Eukaryota; kingdom Viridiplantae; phylum Chlorophyta; class Trebouxiophyceae; order Chlorellales; family Chlorellaceae; genus Prototheca; species Prototheca ciferrii. The sequence goes on from PEIA01003220.1 coordinate 315, forward strand.
GCTGGCGAAGCGGGACGAAGGCACGTCTCGACGAAGACGTAGTTGCGGTTGGCTTGCGGCGGCAGCACCTCGAGCATGCGACGCAAAAGCACCTGGTAGCGCGCCAGGCTGGCCAGCGCGCCGTCCGGAGCCGCCGTACGACACGGCACGTGATCGAGCGTCGTCAGCTGCACGTGCAGAGGATCCAGCGCGCCACCCAACGGAACGCTCACCACCACGTCGGCCGCCGACGCCACGATGGAAGCCTCCAGCAGCCGACGGCGAAGAGAGTCTGGATCGACGCGACCCTGCGCGCCTCTCCGAGGAAACGAAGAGTCGGGCGGGGGCGCGGCCTCAAGCGCCGCGCCGCCTCGGACGACCGCCGCGAGCGCGCACAGGAGGCAGCGCGCCTCGCCGCGATCGCCGCGGCGCTGCGCCAGCCGCTCGCGGTCGTGCGCGGAGCGCTCGAGCCGCTCGCGCGCCTCGCGCTCCTGCCTGCTTGGAAAGCGGGACGCGCCCGCGCTCGAGGCGCCTACGGCGGCGGCGCGCTTGCTGCCCTCGGCAATCTCCTCGTACTCGAGGTCGGGGTCGCCGAGACCCACAGCGGCGGCCTCGCGACCCCGTTTGGCGCGCAGACCGCGGAAGAGAAGCGCGTCCACGTCCGCTTCGCCGCCGAGCCGCTCCTCGCGCACCATGTCCGCGACCGAAGCGTCGCCAGAAGCCACAGAGGCCGCCAGAGCGGCAGGAAGGACGGAGGGACGCAGCGACGCGGGGGGAGCAGAAGCCGAAGATGCTGAGACGCGCGACTCTCGGGGAGCAGATGCGAGGGTTGGAGGCGGCTCGCCGCGAAGCCGCGCGCGGAGCATCGCGGCCGCATCTCGGTTGCCCAGAGGACGCGACGACGGAGCGACGGGCTGCGGAGACACAGCGTGGGAAGGGCGACCCGAGGACCCGGGGCGTTCCCCAGATCGAGGCAAGGGAGAGATCTCGGGACGGCTCGACCGCTCGTCCGCAGAGGCGGACGACGCGCCGGCTCTCTTGGCATCGACGGCGGACAAAATTCCAGCTTCCTTGGAAGCAGCGACCGGCGCAGCCTCCTTCGCCTCGTCCCGTTGGCGCCAGATGAGCGACCCGCGGGACCGCATCGAGGTGCCTCGACCGGAGGCTTCGGTCCCCCGACGACGGCGCGAATCGTCGTCGCCCTCCCCCCGTCCACGCTCCGATCGATCGTTTTCGCGGCGTCGATCTCGATAAACATTCTCACCTCGTGTGCCCGAATCGCGCCTCGTGTCGTCCGACTCGGATGCGCCTCGGCCTTGGCTCGCGGTTTCGTCCCGATCGTCCCTGGAGGGCCGGTCTCGAACTTTTTCGCGCCACCCCCCTCCGGAGGAAGACGATCCGGGCCTCGAGGAAGGCGGATCAGAACGATCGAAAGCGCGATCCCCCGAGCTGCGCTCCGGAGAGCGCCCCTGTCTCGAGCTCCGGCCAGCCAAGCGATCGCGCCAGCTCGACCGAGGCCTCTCGGGTCCACCTCGAGACGCCGCATCCTCGCGCCCGGCGGACCGGGGCCTCTCGGGCTCGCCCCTCGTCGGCGCCGAGTTCTCGCTACTAAGAGTCTCGCGTTCGAGCGGCGGTAGACCACCCTCGGCGCGAATGGCCGGGTTGAGCTCGAGCGCGTGCACGCGCCGTGGAGAGGGCGGCGCCGGTGCGTGTCGTGCCCCAGAAGGATCGGCATCCGATGCAGAGACAAAGACAGAGCTCGAGCTGCCGCCAAAGCCCTCGCCGCTCGGAGCTCGGCGGTCCAGTGCCGCGAGCCCCCGGCTCACGACGGTGTCGCCGGAGGAAAAGAGAGCGTCGAATCCCGAGGCGCCGTCGCGAGCCTCGCCAGCATCTTGACCCCCAAGCATCCAAAGCTCGCGGACCGCACGAGGACTCCCTCCACGCTCGCTTCCTCGGGCTCGTCCCGCACCCTTGTCCGCATCTCGCCCAGAAGACCCGCCCTCTGGCGACTCGGAACGCCAGATGTCATCGTCGTCAGTTTTCCGCCGCTCGTCTCGCCCACGATGGCGCGAAGAGTCGTCCCCCTCTCTTCTCCGCTCGTCTTGTCCACGATGGCGCGAAGAGTCGTCCCCCTCTCTTCTCCGATCCTCGTGCCTGCGGTGGTGCGAGGAGCCGTCATCTTCTCTTCTCCAATCCTCGTGCCTGCGGTGGCGCGAGGATCGGTCGTCCTCTCCTCGTCGATCGTGGCGAGAAGGAGAGTCGCGTCGTCGAGAGCGATGGCGGTCGTCCTGCGTCGGTGAGAAAAAAAGAGGGAACGAACTGAGCGACGTGAAAGGGAAGAGACGAACAGCAACTTGGATCGGACTCGATCGGCGGTTCGCTCCAGATCAGCCGCGCTCTCGAAACGACCACCAAGCTTTCTTTTCTGCCCATCCTCTCCACCTTTGCCGCTCCCGTCCTCCAACTCTCCACCCCTCCCGCCGTCGCACAACCGGACTCTCGGAGTTTGCAATCCTCGGCCGTCCTTTGCTCTCGGCTGTTTTCCGCCCCGATTCGAAACGCACGTCTTTGTTCTTCGAATCGCGACGACGCGAGCCCTCGCGCTCGGCATCGTCGCGATCCCCGAAAACGAGCCCAGATAACATGGCCTGTCGCGCGGCCCGCGCCGCGCCGCGTCGCGCAGACTGCTGCGGCCTCAACCACGAGGGAGCGCCTTCAACGCAAGGATCCGCAGATATGCGGGTCTTTGACACCCTGTTCCGCACCCCCACACGCGGAAAAAAAGACCGCTTGGAAATGCATCGAAACGCGCGCCGACGAGTCTTCCTCGGCGCGCGCGCGCGCGCCTCGCGAGCGGTGCCGAAGACTGAGGCGAAGGCGGCAAAAGAGGGGGAGCAAGGCCGGCAAACGGCGAGGCACTCGACGACGCGCCGATTGTCTCTCCCGTTTTCGACTGTTCGCATTCGAAGTTTGCATTGTTATCACTCGGTTTTGCATCGCTTAGCGGTCGGCAGTTGCCATGCGGCTGCAAGGGCCAGAAGAGTGCAGGAAATCAAGAGAACAAAAAAGATAACGGAGGAACAAAGGGAAACCAAGGCGCACATCACTTGCGACCTTCGCATTTGATGAGGTGGTATCCAAACTGGGTTCGGATGGGCTGCGGGGTCACCTGGCCGACGCTGAGCGCGAACGCAGCGTCGGCAAACGGCGCCACAACCTCCTGCCTGGTCTTCCACCCCAGATCACCGCCCTGCCGTGCCTTGTCTTCGCTCATTTCGCGCGCCACATCCTCGAACGAGCGCCCGGCGTCGATCTGCTCCTTGGCGCGGAGAATGTTGCTCTGCTTCTCGCAGAGGATGTGGCGAACCTTGACGGCGACCGCGCCCTTGACGGGGGCTGCGACGGAGGCAAAGCAGAAGAAGCAAGAGTGAGCACAGGTGCCCAGACGGCATCGCATCGGAGTCCTGTTCACCCTCGCAGCTTCCAGAGCGGCACGATATGCCCAGCGCTGCGCCCCTCGCGGCAGAAAAAATGGCAAGGCGCCGAGTCGGGATCGGGAAAGCGAAGCGGCCCTGTTCCCATCTCCCCTCTGCCGCTCCTCCCCATCACTCCTCCCCATCACCCCTCCCCGCTCGCCGCACGTTCCTCGGCCGAGTCCGCTCCTCGCGATCGCCGTCTCCCCAGGACGACGTACCAGAGCCCCCGTCGGTGTCCGATGCCTTGCCCTTGTTTCCCTTTTTCGCCATCGGTGATCTCTGTGAAGCGCAGACCCCTGCGGACGCCGAAAGGAAACTCGGCGCTCCCTCGCCCGCTCCCGCTCCCGCGCGCGCGCTGAGCGCACAAAGGGCGCAGAAAAGGCAGCTAGCGCTACCCGTCGTCGCCTGGCGTTTCCAGCGACGCGCCTTCGCGCCACGCTTTCTGCGCCGTTCCCAACGACCCATTCGAGTGCCGATGCGACCACATTTGCGGGTTATTTTACATGGACTGGGCGGGAAATCAAATGGCGTTGCGCAAAGGAAAAGAAGAAGTGACGGTGCAGCAGGGTGCAAGAGACGGGCAGGTCGAGCCAAGGGGCAGGGCCGAGAACGAGCTTCGCGCGGGCTAGGGCAAAATCGTCCGACGGAGATGCGAGCTGTATCGAGGCCGTCGCGCATAGACGACGCGACACGGAGCGTTCGAACCTGGGTTCCGGGCGGGCTTCCGGCGCGCACGAGACGGAGGTTGTTCGCGGTTACGCCCCCTTTCCGTTTTCGCTTTCCGCGACGCTCAAGCGCGTCGGTACGAATGCTGGGGCGGTACGAACGAGTTTTTGCCGAGGGCGCGGGTGTAGACGGTCGAGCGCGTCTCGTCGCGGGTCAGGACGTAGGCGCTGCCGAGGTCAAACTCGGGGGTCAGGGACCAGTTGAGAAAGGTGTCGACGCCCGCGACGAGCGCCACGACGAGGAAGAGCGAGTCGACCATCCACGCGAGTCCGATGACCGCGCGGCGGTCGGACGTGCGCGGCAGGCCCGCGGCAGTGGCGTGGTCGCCGCCCTTGAGCGCGCTCACGGCCACAGCCACGTAGAAAAACCAAGAGTAAATCGACCACGAGATCGTAAAAAACCCAAGCACGGGGCCGCACCGGCGCTTGCGCACGCGCATCACCGCCCGCACGACCACAAACAGGATCAGCACGAAGATCCACGGGTACGACGTGTACACGAACAGGCAGAGGTCGTTCGACTTGTCCAGCAGGCACTGCCCGTTCAGCTCCAGGCGCGTTCCAGTGATGCACGTAAGGATGGTCATGAGCAAAACCTGCACGGGGAAAGAGGCGAACGAGGGTGAGCCAGGATGACGACTCGCGTCTCGGCCTCTGCCCTTTACGTCTCGTCCGGACGAGACGCGGGCGCGCGAGGCTCATCTCCCACCCCCCCCCCTCCCTCCCCCGCTGCCGAGACCGGCCGCGGCCGTCACGCCAGCGCCTCCGCCCCCGGGGGTCGTGACGCGTCACCGACACGTCCCTGGTTTCCTCCTCCCTATTTCCGACGCGCCGCATCGCCGCATCCCTCGGACGTCGTTCGCTCGCACCTGGAAAAACGACACTCCAAAAAACACATAGGTCGGCAGCAGGTTTGGAGGGGAGCCCTCGGGCGTCTGGAGCGCTTGGAGGCCACGGTGCGCATTGCGCGCGGCCTGCGCGGCGGAGCAGGCCGCCTTGCGCGGCAGGCGCTTGACCCTCTCAATCATGGTGTTCGGCCGATGAGGCAAAGTGCCAGCGAAACCGTCCGCCCGGGGCAGCCGCGTACGGTCCGGTGCGGCATGGTTTGCCCGAACGTGTACCCTTTTTTGCTCGTACATGCCGAGCGCGGGGAGACGACCGGGGAGGGAGGGGAGATCGGGGAAAGCGTCCCGAGTGGGCGAAAAGGGTCGTCGACCGGAGCGCTTCGGGTCGCGACGTCGCGTCCCTCAGTTTGTTGCTTCCGCTTCCGCGGCAAGCTCGTCCCAGGTCCACGGCTCCCAGGCGGGCAGCTGGGCGTCGTCCCAGTCTGAGAGATCTGCTGTCGAGGTGGCCACGAGAGTGCGCTCGGCGGCGCGCACGGCGCGCTCGGCGGCGCGCAGCGCGGCCTGCGGCCCGGGTCCGTCCCTGCGCCCGCCCAGCAGAAGCCCCCCGACGGCATCGATGCGCGCCGGTGCCGGGTCCATCGGGAGCGAGGGCGGCAGGGGGGGCATGACGCCGGGGCCAGGGGCGTCGAGGCGGGCAGGCACGGCGGCGAGGTCTGGGGCCTGGAGGTGGCGGCCGAGCAGGCGTGCGTGCGGCAGCGCTGCAAGTGCGTGGGGGGCGCGCGCGCCTGAAGAGGTGGGTTCGCTAGGCTGTTGTCGGGCTGCCAGCGAGAGATCTGGGTCGGAGCGGCCTGGGAGGGTCCTCAGGAGGACGGGGTCTGGCCTGAGGTCGGCGCCTTGATCGGCGCCGCCTCGCTCCAGCAGCGCGGCCGCGAGCTCGTCCTCGGCGTGCCTCGCCGAGGCGAGTCCGAGCGTGTCCGCGACGCTCTCCAGAGGAGCGACCAGCCGCGTGGCGCATATCCAGGCGGCCACGCGGGCGCGGGCCGCGGCGCGCAGCGGAGGCGCCAGCTCACCCAGCAGCGGGTCGAGCGCACAGGCGCCAGGGGGAGGCAGGGAGCCGGACGCGAGCGACAACGCGTCGCGGAGACGGCCCTCGAACAGCGCCACCAGCGCCGCCGAAGGCGGTGGAGCGGGGGGAAGGGGGAAACGGCCGACAGAGACGCTCACGGAGGGGACGGCCTCACCTGCAGAGACGGCCGAGGGAGAAGGGTCGCGAGCGGCGGAGACGGCCGAGGGAGAAGGGCCGCCGGCGACTCCGCCGCTGGTCGCTGCCGGCTCTTCTCGGCGCTCGGGCACGCTGTCACCGCGCAGCGCAGACTCGCGGCGACCGCCAAAAGATCCACCCCGAGCCGCTCCCGAGCTCTCCCTACCGTTGCTATCCAAGCTGCGCCGCCAGTCGGCCTCGACGCCCCCCCCGGGGGCCAGCCGCGTTGCGTCGGCCGCCAACGCCCGCAGCTCGTGGAGAGGCAGCGCGGCGATGGCTGCGATCTGGCCCAATGCCGAGGCATGTGCGTGCGACAGCAGCGGGGGAAAGGCCGGAAACAGGGACTCGTGGACCTCGGCGGGGCACGCTCCTTCGCGATTCCGATTCTTCTCGCCCTGGCGCCCACCGAGGTCGATGCCGGCATCTTCCTCCCCGCCGCCTGCCGAAGCCACGCGGTCCAGCTCGGGGCCGAGCGTCAGGAGCGCCCGGGCCGCCGCGGCCGCGTCGCCCGCGCGCAGCGAACACAGCGCCGACAGCAGCGTGCCCCGAGCGGCGCGCAGCAGCGCGCCGGAGCGGGCATCGACGAGCGTGCCGCTTCGAACGCTACGCTGGTGACCCTCGACAGTTCGCTCGTCCCGTGGTCCGCGCCGGCGATCCCGATCGCCGTCCCGGCCGCCGCCCAGGCCGCGCCGTTCGCCGCCGGCAGCGCGACCCACCCAGCCGACGACCCCAGACCACTGCCCCAGCTGCGCCTCGGCCTCGGCAGCCTCCAGGCAGGCTTCGCAGGCCTCGATTGAGTCCGGCAAAGAGGCGCGAGCGCCTGAAAACAACTCGCAAGCGTCCGAAAGCCTCCCGCAAGCCCGAAGAGCGCGGCCCAGCGCCAGCTGCGCCCGAGCCATCTCTCGCGCAATCCCCTCGCTCTTGGCTCGCAGAACGGCAGCCTCGAGGTGGCGCAGCCTCGATCGAGGAGAACGCGGGGGAGAGGAGGGAGCGAACGCATCCTCCGGCATCGGACGGTGCCCGCCGCTGCCGCCACCGCCGCCACCGCCGCCGCCACCGCCGCCGCCACGGAACGGTGGCCCCCCCGAGCCAGACGGGACGCCGCCCTCCGCGCCCACCTCGACGCGAGCGCCGCACCGAGCCCAAGCTCTGGCAGCCGCCGCCACGTCGGGCGCACCCAGGCCCTCAGCGACCGACGCCGCGTGCGACAGACGCCAGGCAAGCGCCAACCCCGAGTAGCCACGAGCCATCGCCTGCAATGGATCGGCAGCGATGGCAACAAAAAGCTCAAGAGACGCCTTTGCAAAACCGCAAAACGGACGCCTGTCTGCGTTTGCTGACAAGCGTCGCTTTCCACACCTCGCTCTCCTCCCCTCCCCCATCAAGGAGACGCGCTCGCGTCTACACACTCGAACCACCCGTCACCCGTTGCGGCGGCTACGCCGGCCGTCGTCCTGCGCCACCCTCCGCGTCGACTGGGGCTCGCCCCTCCGCGCGCCCCGCAGGCGAAACGAAAAAGCAAGGAGCATCCCTGCATGTTCCACCCGCTCTCTGTACGCATGCATGCATCGTACGCACCTCGAGATCTTTCAGCGTGGGCGTCGACACCGCATCCCGCCCGACGCCCGCGACCATGGCCATGGCGGAATCGCCCGCGGGCCCGGCGGATCTCGACAGCCCGGCGTCGCTCGGCCCGAGCGTGGGGCGGGGCCAAGATTTCGAAACGCAAGCGAATTGGACCGGTTGAACGAAGAGTGAAGGGGCGCGCGCGCCGCGAGGCGAACGCGAGGAAACCCGCTCGGCGCCTGAGAGCACGTCGCGGCCCACTCGGCGCCCGGGAGCGCGGGCGGGCGCGCGCGCGCGCGCCAGGCGAGGTAGGTCGCCGCCGCGCGCCCGCCCGCCTCTGCCAATCGCCGGGGGGCACACGGGCAGCTCATTCTTGACGCGTGCGCACCACCGTCCGCGTCGCGCAGGCGTGACCGCCTCGAATCGTTTGCGCGGCCCCTTTCGGCGTCGGGACGCCCGGTGCTCCGCGTTGCGCTCGTGCTCCCTCCGGCTTTCCCCTTTGGCCCCCCGCTCTTCCGCGCGGGCGTTGGCTTCCTCTCCAAGCCCTCTCGCGGGTGCCGATCGTCGCATCGAGCCGGTACGTGTCCATTGCGGCCTCTTCTGGGCGCCCTTGCGGTGCCGACCCCCCGTACGAAACCTTTGGAAGGGACGAGGGTGCGAAGGTCCGAGGAGCCGCTGGCACGCGGCGGTCGGGTGCACGCTTCTCGTTCGGCGCGCCGAGGATGCTTGCTGCCTTGCGGGGCGACCAGGAGGGCTCGTCGAGGAGGTCGGGGTTGGCTGGCCGCTGCGAGGCGGTCGGCTCGGCGATCTCGGGCGGCGGTCCTTTGGGCATTCGGTTGCGTTTCGAGCCTTGCTTTTTGCGGGTTTCCGACTTGTTTCCACTCTTCCTCTTCCCCCCAGGTCGAGAGGGCCAAGTCTGCGGGATGCATTCGGGCGTCGACGTCTGGGCGGATGGTGACCAGCCGTCGCTGCTGTCCCTTGCGGCTTCGTCTGGCGTGGCGCCCCTTTCGGTCCCTCTGCCGGGTGAGCCTGCGGGGCGGTTTTCCGAGAACAGCTCTGCGGAGTCTGGGCTGTTCTCACCGGGCCGGACGTCCGGTCGCGGCTCGCTGTCGCGGCCGGCCTCGTCGGCGCAGCTGGACGGTCCTCGAGAGGCGGCTGTCGACGATGCGTTCGACGGTGGGTCTCCCAGAGGCACCCCGGCGCTCCGTCGTGCTTCTGTGTCGCTTCCAGACTTGAGCAAGGCCTCGCACGGAGATCTCTCGGCCCAGGCGAGCGCCGACCGGGAGGGCGTCGCGCCCTTTGCCCGTCCCCAGACGGCGACCGACGACGCCAGGGCGGAACGGGCGCCCCGGAGTGCGGCGAGTGTCGCGGGAAAGGTCGCAGCGTCCGGTCTGGCCGCTACGTGCGCGACGGATGCGGTGCGCGCTGACGCGTCCGGCGTTCGGGGCGCCGCCTCCCCGCCGTCTCCGCGCAACGCTGCCTCTACTTCTGCCGCTGCGTCTGTCGCATCCGCTCAGGCGCCGGCGTCCTCTCCTCTGCCTTCTTCTCTCGCTTCGCCGCCGAACGCGGTGCCTTCGGTCGCGGTTCCGACGCGCCGTCGGCCGGCGCTGTCTCGCCTCGGGCGCGGCTCGGCGGCGACGACTGCGGGGGTTCCTGCGGCCGAGGCGCCCGTGGGCACCTCTCCGGACGACCTCGAGGTGTACGTGTCGTTTCGCTTCGTCCGCGAGAACGCGCAGTTTCTGACCAAGCGCGCCCCGCCGGGCTTTGCGGAGGCACTGCGGGACGCGGGCATCTGCCACTACACGGCGATCGTGCGCGACCCTCGTTCGGGTGCGCTCGTCGAGTTTGACTTTGGGCCGGGCGGCGGTCGGGACGTCGAGTTTGTCAACCCGCAGGCCAAGGCCATCTGGAAGCGGCTCCGCGCCGGCGGCAGGGCGCTCGGGGAGCGTGCAAAGGGCGCCGAGGCCCGCGCCGAGGCCCGCGCCGCGGCTGCCGCCCAGGACGCCCTCTTCGTCTCCCGGGACCTCCCAGAGGGAGCCGCAGAGGGACCGAGCGAGGCACGCCGCCTGGAGACTCCGCCTGCTTCCCGTGGCTCCAACGCACCGCAGGCCGCCACCGTCGGGGCTCGCGTCGCCGTCGATCCCGCCGTTTCCGCCGCGGCCCCGTCCGCCTCCATCGTCGCTCCCACGCCCTCTCCTGCCTCGGCGTCGTCTTCTCCCGAGCCCGCTCGGGGCAAGGTTCGCGAGACGCTGCTGTCGAGGCTGCCTCCGCAGTGCGCCTTTGTGGGTCGCACGCGTCTGTCTCTGGAGGAGATTCGCGCGTTCACGCGCGCGGCCGCCGTGGACCGCACGTACCGGCTGCACGTGAGCGACTGTCGGCACTTTGCGGACGAGCTCGTGCTCGCGTCGACGGGCGTGCCCGGCGCCTGCGCCCGCGCGGTCGCGGCGCACTGGCCCGCCGCCCGAGAACGCTACGGCCCTGCGGGCTCGATCGTGCGCGCGGGACACCTCTTCACCAACCACGAGAACTGGGTCTACGTGCGCGCCGCAGGCCGCGCGGGCGCGCTCGCCGCGGCGCTGGGCGCGGGACGCCGAGTGCTCGCCGCCGTCTCGTCCCTCTCGACGGCTGCCGCCGCGCGCGGACGTCTGGCGCTGCTGGCGCGCTCCGTCCTCGCCACCTCGGTGCTGCCCGTGCTCTCGATCCGCAACCGCCTGCTCCAAAACGGCCTGCGTGCCGGCGTCGCGCAGCCCCTCCGCGTCGGCCTCCTGCAGGGGGGCTTTGCAGCCCTCCGGGCCAGGCTCCTGCGAGACCCCGCCGTCGCCTCCCAGGCCTCCCAACTCGCCGCCGCGGGAGCGCAGGCCGCCGGACCGCGCGCAGCGGCCGCGCTCGGCGTGTCCAGGGCGGCCGAAGCCGCGGGAGGGCTCGTCGCAGCCGCCTCGGGCCGACCCCGCGCCGTAGGCGCAGCCCTCGCCGCGGCAGTCGCCGCCACCGCGGCCACCCGCGGAGGACGCGAGCTCGTCGCCGCGAGGGCGCGCGTGCTCGAGCAAAAGGTCCGCGTCGCCACCGCCGGACGCGGCGGGGGCAGCCAGCCGGAAGCCGGAAGCGCCCACGACGCGGGAAGCGCGCTCGACCGCCGACCGGCAATCGCCCCTGGCTGGCTCGCGGGGGGCCCTGCCCCGCGAGCCAGCCAGGGGCGTCTCCGACGCGGGGGCTCGCTCTCGCCGCGCCTGCGCGGCGAGGATCGCGCCATCGGCGATGACCGCATCGAAACGGCGGACGGGGACGACCGCACGAACGCCCTTCCCGCCCAGCTTCCGGGCTCGCTGTCCTCGCGCGTGACCTCGGCCCTGGGGCTGCTGCCCTTCCGACGCCGCGCGGGGGCCGCGGGCCGCAAGGGACGCGCGGTCGTCGTCCTGCGCCGCAACGGCAAGCAGGGAGACGGGCGCGCAGCGGGCCCTGCAAACGCGCCCGCAGTGGGGGAGCGCGGTGCGATCGTACGGCGACGCACCTCTGGGGCGGACTCTGGCTTCGACGGCCCGCCCCCGGCGCTGCCCGCCGCCATCCCGCGCGACGCGCGCCGTCGGGCGCTCGAGGCCTTCGGCGGAGCGCGCGCGAGAGCCGTCTCGGCCGTGCGCCGCGCCGGCGAAGCGGCCAGGCGACCCGAGGAGCGCAGAGGCCTCTTGGCCATCGGCATCGGCGGCTTCGCCGCCATCGCCGCCAGGCTCGGCGAAGCCGCCGCCAGAGGCAGAGACTGAACAGAGCCCCCGCCCCTGGCGGAGGCCGGCCGCGAGGAAATGGGCGAGAACGTCCTTGTCGTCGCGTCCTTACGCGGCCCTTGCTACCGCGCGCTGAGGCGACGGCGTCGCGACGCCGTCGTCTCGAGCGCCTCTGCTCCGCACGTCCCTCTCCGCTCCTCCACCCCATGAGGAAACACCAAGCTCATCTCCGGTCTCGTCGTGCTCCTGCCATTTTTCACACGCTCGGCCTCTTCTGGCGTTTCTTCGAGCGCCCTCCGGCGTTTCCGACACCGAGTCTCGAAATATCCAACATCGTAGCATTCTCCTTCTTTCTTCCGCGTTTTCACTCTTTTTTCACCACTTCCTGTCGGGTTCAGATCGACCTGGCCTTCTGGAGATGCCTCCTCTGCGCCCCAAAGAACGGCCAGAAGGCTCCAGTTCTACGTAGCGTTTGCACAACTGCGCGCCCGTAGGCAAATCCAGGTAGAAAAAAAAACAGAGAACAAAAACAACGCACTCTTGGCCCTCGCTTTTTGCTTACGCGTTCCTCCCTTTCCTCCTCCCTCCTTCCCCCCCTTGATCTCCCCAAACCCCCTCCGCGGTCGCCAATAGATTTCTTTCATCCGTCGCGTCTTCCCACCTCTTTCCCGGCATGCTCGTCTCAGATCTTCCTTCCACCTTCTCTTTGCCCGACCTTTCCTTGCTCCCGCTCTTTCGTGTCCCATCTTCGAGTCGTTCGCGGCTCCCAACATCCCGTTCCGTCGTTTCCTTCACCCATCTCCCCCCCTGCCAATTTTTTTTTCCCGGTCGCAACGCACACCGGATCCCCTGTAGCGTTTTGTAGCGCCATCGGATGTCCATCGAATGCGGCGCGTGCGCGCGCCGCGGATACGCGCTTTCGACCTCGAATCGACGGACCGCCGGCCTCCTCCGTACCTCTGCTCTTCGCGGATTCGAACGGCGGCTGCAGCACGCGCCGTGCTGCGCGCGCGCCGGGCATCGCGACCGGGCCCGAAAGCGAAAAACGCGCGGCGTGGGACGCGGCATGTGCAGACTCGCGCATGCTGCGCGATTATCTGCGTATACACGGTGCCAGATCCGCTCGCAGCACTCCTTTCGCGCTTTGCGCCCTTGCGTCGTCATGGCGCGCGATCGTGCCGCTCCTCCGGAAGGAGAGGTGCTTCGGCAGGCGTTCGAGGTGCGTGCAGACGACGCGCTTTTGTCTGCGTGCATTTTCGTTTGCCTTTCGGCGTGTTGTCTGTGTTCGCGGCTCGACTCCGCGCCCGCGCCTTTTTCTCCTTCCCCCCGCAGTCGACGTTGAGCCGCGCGCGCCCGCCTCTCAGCGAGGGTACGACTTCGCTCCCGGCGACGCTGCCCAAGGCCGTTCGCGCTCGCGGCGGACTCGACATTGTCAAAAAGGGCGGCGCGCGTCGTAGTCGGCTGCTGCTCGCGCTTCCGTGCCGCATCAGCGCCAAGGAACCAGGAAAATTGGTGCGCGCGTGCTATTTGCCGTCGGCAGCCGGGTCGTCGTTACTCTGCGAAGGAAGTTCAGCGCGTGGCAGCGCCTGGAATGATTGGGGCAGCGGGGCCGCCGCGCAGGGCCGTGTGAAAACGTTTTGCGCGCTCAAACGGTTGGATGGTGCGATGCAAAAAACGTGCACCGCAGCGATGCTTCGTTGCTCTCCTTTATTCCTTCCCCGCATCTCCCCGTGGCCAGGGCACGCTCGTCGGTCTGGACACCTCGTCGCCCGTGCTGTACATCGAGTTTCCGTCCGGTCGCCTGAAGATTCCCGGGACGTTGTGCTTTCCCGGGGCAAAACACGTGGTACTCAAGGTGGGCACGAAGAACGCCATCTGCGAGGACGTGTTGGACTCTATCGTCGCATTTGGAAGGCCCTACTGGGTCGGCACCAAGGAGGAAAATCCCACCGAGGCCGAGCTGCCGCTCCCGTCCTCGATCGTCATCGCCGACGCCAGCCGCGGCGATGCGCGCGAGCTTCGTACGTTTCCGCCGCCACGCGCGCCAAAGCCAAAGGGCACCCCGGTCAAGGGGGACAAGAAGGCCGACTTGGTGGAGAACGAAGACAAGGAGGTCGAGAAGGTGGACGAAAAGGATGCCTCGACGCCGCCGTCTCCGGGCGCCTCCGCGGGAGAGAAGCGCAAGCAGCTCGACGACGAAGAGGGCGAAGAGCCGGAGGAGGACGAGGAGGTCTCTAGAGCGAGACCCAGGGCAAAGACCGGCACAGCGTGAATAGGGCAGCGTGTTTTTCTCTTCCTTGGATTTTTTCCCACCGCGTTTCGTTGTGTCTTTCTTTCATTTTCACGCCTTTGCGAGTGCATAGATCGTTTGAACGAGTGCAGAGCTCTGGCAATCCCCGCGCTCGGTTCGAATGCGCCTCGCGCACGTTTTCTCATCCCGGCCACGTGCGCATTCCTTGACATCCACCGGGCCTGAACAGATGCCAGCTCCTGCTGCGGCTCTGACCCTGCCGGCGCAC